>JASDQU010108412.1:18169-35499 GCA_032191745.1 Picea mariana | reverse complement strand
AAGCCACTAGACAACATTAAAAAAAATTCCAATACCCTCAACAATGTAAGGAGACATTTAACTTAATCATAAGACCTTGAAAAATGTGTTAGGGATGCATGCTCCCTGGCCATTGCCATGTGTTGGGGAGCATATTTAAATTGTTGCAATCCCTGCATCTTAGTTAGATTGTTGACAACCCCTTCATCTTAGATTCTTAGTTAGGAGCATATTTATATTTTTTCAACCCCTGCATCTTAGATTGTCATTTAGTTAAGATTTTTAAGGAGCATCGCCCTCCACTGCCAGTAATTTAAAGTTTCTATTGAAACACATAATCATAGTTGATGTAGACAAAATAACAAATGTCTTGAATATCCATACAATATTAAACCTTATGTTTTCTATAGTGAAAATTCTTAACTTGTTCCCTCCCGGGATGGAGGGGGGAAATATCCTAATTAGACAAGAGCCTTATGGTTTTATCCTCATGACTATTGTTTTCTTTCAATGCAAATTTCCATTTTAATATTTTTATATTTTAATGGTATTTTTTATTTCTTTATATCAAAATGAAATGGGTTGAAATATCTTACAATATTTCTTCCATTTATGTGGATAATTAGCTCATGTGTTTTGTCATTATCAGTGCACATACAATAATCAATCAAGAAATTATTTCTTTGGTTGAAACCTATTGCTCCTTCCCATAGCTGGTTTTCATCGAAGTTGAAATTCTTTCATTTCATTTTCTTCTTGCATGGTTTAAAGAGTCAAGTCAAAAATCCATCATTTTCATGACCACTCCTTTGAGTAACAACAACCTAAAATCAAGTGCTATTTAAATTAATGTAGCAATTTTTCTAGGGCTCTTCAAACCCATCTTAGCCTAGGTCTAGAGATTTGGAATAGGATTGTTAGAATAAATTTCCAAAGTTTATAAAAAAACATAGAGATTTGAGTTGGGGAGTGAAATCCAGTTGTTATATCATTGACTTTGGGAATCCCTTCTAACACAAGGGTAAATAACGAGGTCGCATTGGGGTCGATAGAGTAATCAACACTGCTTTGTTGGTCTTGGTGTAGTGGTTGCACGTATTACGGGGATCACTTGGGAGAAACCCATCTCTATGAGGAATTTCTCAAAGTGGTTTCGAGCTTAGTTACCCTGCCCCTGCATGTAAACCAGACTATTGATTATCCCCCCTCTGCTTTGGTATAGTAGGTGGTACCATAGAGGCCATAATCTTTTAGAATTCCTACCCAAGGTGACAACATAGGGAAGGTGGTGTTGTACCTTGGATCGACGTTGTCTAGACTCACTCTAACTCCTTGGAGGGTTTCCCACTACTCGGTGAGGTATCTTACACCATGGAATTAGTTTGTTAAGAAATTTGTCAACATAACTTTCCCACCCCTTGAAACTCAAACCCTCCATGCATCAATCCTGTGATGTCGGATTCCATCACCAACTAGCGCTTCTTTGTGACAAGGTTTTTTTGCGTGCTTGACTCCTAGATTAATTAGCATGTGTTGTTTGTTCTCCTTGGTAGGCCTTAGCATTGCATTTGTGTCTAATGACATCACATAGTCTGTGTCTTAGGATTATGTATTTTGGTTTTCTTAACATCTACTAATAAAGATTATATTTCTAGGCATATCTATTACTTCTCTTTCTATTTTATGATATATCACCTTGTTTACACTTTTGTTTTCAAAAGCTTTCATTTTTATGATTATTTCACTTCAATTTATTTATACAAAGCTTTCCTTGGATAATTATTGTGAATAATGTACAACTATATTTATTTTGTTTCACATTGTTTTCTTTTATTGGTTTTTTTAACTTAAATTTATTATTTCTAACAACTTGTAACTTAGCTTTTAATTTATGATAGAAACTTGTATCTTAGGTTTTTATTCAAAATAACATATTTTATCTCAATTACCTAATGAATTTTTCATTAACATTAAGGATACCTACCACCCCTAAGGTGAAAGAGCTCCATTAACTATATGAATAAATTTATTTTCCAATGAATAGTTGGTTTTAGGGATTATAGAAACATATATTCCATTCCCTTTTATAGAAATATGGATTTTGTTTCCTTGTTCCTCTTAAACAAACCTACAAGAGTGTTTTTGTCACATGTTACTTCTAGGCTAGAAGCTCCTCCAAAAGTGGATTTGGATGCCAAGATAGTGGGGTGCTCATTAATACATGAAATTATTTTGCTCCATGAGAACCAAATAATATCCTTTCAAGAAAGGGTGTTACACCAACAAAACCATGCTTGGACACTTCTCAAGGTAATTGGACTTTGTTTATGTGTTGTTAGATCTTCACCCAATGTATTAATGAAAACCATTGCTTCCTACCTGGTGCTCCCATTAATTTTGTCCTAAATATGATACAAGAAATGTTGAATGGTGCTAGAAATATACTAAGGGAATATTATTGGCACTGCAACTTAAGAATACTTCCAATAAATACTCTGTTTTGGGATAGAATAGTAAGAACACGATCCCTTATTCCAGGATTAAAATTTCTACAAACAATGTAATTGCGTACCCTTGTTTCCATTGTCAATCTGTTTGAAAGAAAATCATCTTCTTATAAGATTTGATTTGTTGCAATAATCATGCATAATACTACATTTTGTATGCAAAACTAGCTGGATTATTCATTGTTCTTCTCTCTATCTCTTTCTTGTATCCATTCACCTGGAATTTTTGTTGATATCCATTCTGAAAAATGGATTTTATTTTGTTGATTATATTTATGATCATTTACATGGTATCCATCCAAGATATGGATATAGGACAAAATCTATTATACCTTATGATGATAAGAACATAGATAAATTCATTGATGATGAAGAAGTCGGGTTCAACTACAGTAGATAATTTTATTTTGATGATCGTTTGTTGAATTAGAAATTTATAGATCACTCCCCAAACCTAGGTTATGTTCATATTGAATTTGAAAGTACTAAAGTAGAAGAACAATAAAATAAGGGAACATTCCCTAAACCTGTCTTCTATACACACAAAATTATGCATCACACAAATTTTGAAATTTTAGAAGATCACCACCACATCTCGTATCGAAATTCACAAAAATGATGTAACGAATGCATCGTATATAGAGATAGAAAAGAAAGGATTAGTATATGTTGTTTAAGTGTATTATTTTTGTTTTAGTATAGATTAAGATCATTCTTGATATAGGAAATCATTTTAAGATTAATGGTTGTCCTTTTTTAGTATGAAGTATCCCATGAACCTAAATATTCAAATATTTCCTCAATTATCCTTGATGAGCTCATTTGACTATGAAGTTGAGTATTATGCAACTTTTGATATCAATATGGATATATGGGATTAAGAAGAAATAAAATTTAATTTCAACTAAATTATTAACTCCTTCATTGCCTTTTCCCTTTCACTCTTACGTTGCATAAAAATTGTGTGAAGAATGAGCGTTGACTTCTGTATATACTAGGCATAGGAAGGAGTGAGAAGTTAACTCAAATTAGGGAGAGAATGCATGCGATTACAACTCACCTTTTGGACTTGACTTCCAACTCAACTGGACTTGTAACTAAACTTTGCATGTTATGGAAACTCATCCTTGAGGCTTGACGTTGCATGGCATGCCAACTCAACATGAAACTCGACATGCAACTAGACATCAACTCGACATCCAACTCTACATGCAATTAGACATGCATGCAATGCAACTTGACATGCATGTAACATGCATGCATGCATGCAACATGAAACATGCAACACAACTTGTCAGCTTGGATTTGACCACTCGAAATCAAACTAGATATGTTTCTCGACCTTTTACAACTTGAGTTTTCCACTCAAACTAGACATTCAACTCGACTTTTATACATGGAAATTCAAATTTCATTTCATGGTGGGTAATAATGTTACACATGCCAATGCACTTGATCAATACATTTACATTATTTTCATAAGGAATATTGTTTGTTTCTATCTCATAGAGGACAACCCTCACTTAACACTCTTGTTGGTTAGAAAAAAGGGGCACATGAATCTCCGGTAAGACAAACTAAAAGATCCACCAACTACCTAGTATAACATTTTCACAACCATTTCCCATTCCACCAACTACCTAGAATGGCTTGGGTTGTAACAATCATTGCCAATTCCATTAATGGATTTTGTTAGTGGTTATCATACCACCCAATGAAAACATGATTGAATCTTTAAAATACTATACAAATTCTTGAAGAAGCTAGTATTCATAACTTCCCACAACATTATTGGTGCCTCTAAAGTTGTCAACTCTTATTTTAACTTGTATGGAGTAATTTTATCTTACATTTGGCCATCATTTATGATCACAACTCTTAATTGTCCTTAGACTGAGATATGGGTGCCAATATGAGTTTTTATGCACTACGGACAGGTCTCAAACAATGGATAGAGGAGAAATTGATGGAATTAGGCCATAGTTAAGGTTCTTAACCTAATGATCCATTATCAAGACCTCTAACCATATCATTGAACATTTGAAGTGTATCTTTGGCAGATTAGAGGGATATGGATAAAATCAAGAGTTTGTTTATAGTAGGGATGGGTTTTGATTCCTTAACCATAGCCAAAGGACAAAAATAAGTTCCTTACACTAGAATTGTCCATGAACATGAGCACAAACCATGAAAAAGGACCTTTAGAGGTGATATTTATCCCCCAAGTGGAATATAGGTACCATTATGAGGTATTACATGCTAGGAATGGGTCTTAAGATGGTATTGGTCATGGTTGAGGGTGGAAAATAAGGCCCTTTCACCCTAGATGAATTCTTTAGGGATCAAGATCCATAAAAAAAACCATAATCCATATAGCATTTCATATATAGGTCATCATTGTCCTTTAAGTGAGATATGAGAATCATTATGACATTTGTCCATCAATTATGGGTTTCAAGGACTTATCCACAGTTGGGGGAGAAATATTGGGAATTAAACCCTAAAAGAATATTTTTAGGCTAGTGGGAAATGATCAAGGCCTTGAATTACAACACAAGTCATCTAAAATGTATCTTTTTCATATGAGTAGGATAAGGGTGCCATTAAGATTTTTTGTGTAATAGGGATAGGTATCAAGTCTTTAGCCATGATTGGGGAAGGAAAACAAGGTCATTAATTCCTAAATGAATCTTATAGTTCTTATGGGAAATATTCCTCAAACCCACAAAAACCTTTAGAAATTACCTTTGTCCTTCAATAGGTTATGGAGTAATTTTATCTTACCTTTGGCTATCATTTATGATCGTAACTCTAAATTGTCCTTAGAGTGAGATATGGGTGCCAATATGAGGTTTTATGCACAAGGGACGGGTCTCAAATAATGGATAGGGGATAACTTGATGGAATTAGGCCATAATTAAGGCTCTTAACCTAATGAGCCATTATCAGACCTCTAACCATAACATTGAACATTTTAAGTGTATCTTTGGCATATAAGAGGGATATGGATGAAATTGATATTTTTTGTATAGTGGGGATGGGTCTCGATTCCTTAACCATAGACAAAGGATGAAAATAAGTTCCTTACACCATAAAGGGATCTATGTGGGTCATTGCCCATGAACATGAGCACAAACCATGACAAAGGAACTTTAAAGGTGATATTTATCCCCGAAGTGGAATATAGGTACCATTATGAGGTCTTAGATGTTAGGGATGGGCCTTAAGTTGGTATTGGTAATGGTTAAGGGAGGAAAATAATTCCCTTTCACAATAGATGAATCCTTTACAGATCAATAGCCATAAAAAAAACTATAATCCATATAATAGTTTGTATATAGGTCATCATTGCCCTTTAAGTGAGATATGAGAATCGTTATGACATTTGTGCATCAATTATGGGTTTAAAAGACTTAGCCATAGTTGAGGGAGAAATATTGGGAATTAAACCCTAAAATAATATTTTTGGGCTAGTGGGCAATGATCAAGGCCTTGAATTACAACATAAGTCATCTAAAATGTATCTTTTTCATATGAGTAGGATAAGGGTGCCATTAGTATTTTTTTTTAATACAGATAGGTATCAAGGCCTTAACCATGATTGGGGAAGAAAAACAAGGTCATTGATTCCTAAATGAATCTTATAGTTTTTATGGGAAATATTCCCCAAACCCACAAAAACCTTTAGAAAGTACCTTTGTCCTTCAATACGATATGGAGTAATTTTATCTTACCTTTGGCCATCATTTATGATCATAACTCTCAATTGTCCTTAGAATGAGATATGGGTGATAATTTGAGGTTTTATGCACTAGGGATGAGTCTCAAACAATGGACAAGGGAGAAATTAACGGAATTAGGCCATAATTAAGGTTCTTAACCTAATGAGCCATTATCAAGACCTATAACCATAAAATTGAACATTTGAAGTGTATCTTTGGCATATAAGAGGGATATGGATGCAATCAAGATTTTTTGTATAGTAGTGATGGGTCTCGATTCCTTAACCATAGCCAAGGGATGAAAATAAATTCCTCACACCATAAAGGGATCTATGTGGGTCATTGTCCATGAACATGGGTGCAAACCATGACAAAGGACATTTAGAGGTGATATTTATCCCCCAAGTGGAATATAGGTACCTGTAATATCCCCAGCGACCAACATGTCGGGCAATGCTACTACGCGGAACATTCACATACATACATACATACATATATGTGTGTGTGTGTGTGTGTGTGTGTGTGTGTGTGTGTGTGTGTGTATAACATGCATATTTAATGAAATTTAACCAAACAATGCAAAGTGACCGCAGAATTATTGCTAACATACATAATTAATGGAAAACAACCGTAATTCATACTTGCAACGGAATACATGATAACATTTCAAAGACACAGACATGCATCACATATAAATTAAGTACATAATTAATACTTATCTTTAAACTGGAGTAATTCCACCAACTACAAGCAGACCTTCCACGAACCTCCCAACCTTAGACTGCGCTACTCATCACGCTCAGCAATGGGTCACCCCTGAGCTGGGACTAAGCTCCACCCAAGGGAAGGGAATCCTGGACTAGGCTGAGGTTACAATAAAAATACACAATGCAACTGGAAGGATTCTCTCTAAGATCCTTCTTACGCCCACTACTCACGAAATTTCATTCCCCACATGCATGTTCCACCCAGGAGTATACACCTTCACAAGAACATTCCATCGGTTGCTTCACCCCCCTCTCTGGGTCTCAGTAACAGTTCAGATCAATAATTCTCAGGGCTTTGTAGTTGGTGCTGGAATTTCTCTAGGAGAAAAACACTTCCCAGCTGACTCTCTCACCTAGAGAGAGCTGCTCATAGGCATGACAACCTGCCTCTTCTACCATAGGCATGACAACCCTCTTCTTCAGCAAACTCCTCAACTCATCTCTAGACAGATGAGGACAATAGAAGTGGTTCAACACCCATTCATAGAGGGATGATAATAGAAGAAACAAATGGGCATGGCATCGTAGGCAACAAAATTCCACGCTAAAACACGACACAACTAAGGTGATTACCCAGGTGTCGGGGTCCTCATAAAACATAGAATGAATCACGAATTTTGGGTTTCAGGATGTCTGACAAGAAAATTATGCAGAGGTCGATGATGGAGGCCAAACACAGAGACCAGGCATAATTCAGGGTAATACACTAATCGGCTTCATGGTTCTAGTTTTTAGGAATGTGTGGTTGTGTCAAGGTTCCACGTAGAGGAAAAATGGTTTAGACAGAGGATCATTCCATGGGTTTTTCCCACTGGTTTCAAGGTGCAGGGCAAGAAGAACATAGAGGTTGATCATAGAGATCTCACGGTTTCAAATGTAGGATCAAGAAAGTGGTTGAACGAACCCCCAACTCACCTGACGCTTCAAATTTTAATTGCATGAGCCCAAGTCGACAATTGTCTTCCTAGAGCTTCATGCATTACCTTTGGCACACAATGCCATTTCCAAGACTTGGGATAAAAACATGTCTTTCACACGGATTTGGAATAATAATAAATTATTATTCTCAAGGAATTAAGCCCCTAATATTAGCCCCTCTTTCCAACCTTTCAACCCCTTTTCCCTTACCCACCCTATGGAATCTTAGTCCCCCATAACTCTTTCTTCGTGGTTGGTCTAGATGCAACAATTTTTTATATTTTATTAATGATATGCATGATTACATATACAAAATCAGGCTCATGGCCTTAAGAATCTAGGCTCTCTGGCCTAATAAACACATAATCCCACCAACTTATATTTTAGGAGGAAACAAATGTTCTTAACCATTAGGTCCACTCAACTTGTATACACTTGGCTCACCATCCTACAAAACATGTTTACAATTCATAAATGAAACTAGGTCACTACCGGTGGATATTACAAACCCCTCCCCTTCTTTTTGCACTGTCCTCAGTGCAACTCTTCACACAACATCAACAAGATTTCCAAAATGTTCAAAAAGATGTCGGTATTTTGCCCACACAACATCCTCATGCTCCCATGTTGCATCCTCAGGACCATACCAGGTCCATTGGACCTTTACAAGTCCTATGGCTCAATTCTGGAGTTGTTTGCTCTTTTGGTCCAATATGCGCACCAGATGCACTTGCAAGACGTCTTCTTGCTCCACCTAAATCATATTCCAATCAATTGCATGATTAGCATCAGGTATATATTTCTTAATCAATGAAATATGAAACACATTATGTACAGTCATGGATGCAGGTAATGCAAGCATATATGCAATGAATATATATGTATATACAGACAATTCTATTAACATTATAACCTGTATACAACATAAACTAAATAGATAATTGCACTTATATTTTGATTGAGAAGACCTTCCACATCAACATGGTCTAGGCCAAGGTAGCAAACCTCAACATCACTTCAACCAATGGTCTCTCATTCCCCACATGCTTGTCCCACCCTAGGAGTGTACACCTTCATTGTAACACAATCCATTGATTTCTACACCTCCCTTTCCTTGGGCTTCAACAACAGGCTGGACTGGAAGTCTCAAAGCACCATGGCTCGAAGAGTTCCAACTTCCCTCAGAGGTCTCCAGTAAACATCTTCTCGAGATACTCTTTGTATTCAACATTCTAACTTTAATCAACATCATCTCATCTGCATCACTCACATGCAGTTATCATGAGAAAACATAAAAGAATTTATTTAGAAACTCAAACTTAGTTCAAAGGGAATTCATCTTTTCCCCAAAACATGAAATTCTATTTCATAATTCATCTTGTTTTTTGCCATATTATGAATGCAACCATCCTTGTGGTTTTCCATAGGCACCAAATTGCATACCATTTTTCCTGTAATGCTTCATCTTGCATACAACCAACAAATTGTCAGTATTTTCTGTACATCATAATTCAACATGTGCAACACCTTATGCAATGATCTTAGAATTGCCTGCACCTAGAAATTCAATCACAATTACCAAAAAATTTAACCAAATAGAATGACTCATCATTCTATGCATATGCATATTCATAATTAATAACAGTAAGTTTATTATTTCGATTTTCTGAACATAAATTTTTCTGTAGTCTCTATTCCTATGACTACCTAGCTTGCAAATTTTCTTTTGCAATGTTTAACAGTTCCTGAAATGTTCTCAACTCCATGAGTTAGAAACATTTCATCCATTAGTATAATTACTTCCATGCCAAAAACATATATACATGCACTCACAAAATTCATTCAGCAAAGTGCATTTAAGTATACAATTCCATCATGTATGAGTGCAACTCTGCCCCTTACTAGACATTAGTACAACTCTCAATGCCTATTTATTCAGTGCACCTTGAATTGAATTACATAATTCTCTTTATCTCAGCCATGTATCTCACCATCCATAAGTTGAGATTCTGGCTAATGTGTCGACACATTCTCCACACACTTCCTATTGTCTTCCAAATTAATTGGATGTCTTCCTTTTCGACCCAAACACTACACTAAGAATATAATTCTGTGGTGTTCATTAGTGTTAGAAAAAAGGTTGCAGCCTAAGTTTTATTTAAAAGTAGGAAGCTTTTAGTACCTGTGTGGGTCATAACCTTTCCATATCCATACCTTGCCATATCCGACCAGGTCCTAGTCTCATACATGACTAGATTACTGGCATTCATTCCTATAACAAGTTCTTATCTTTTAATTCTTTGTTTATTACCCCATAACCAAATTAACATGACATTAGAATATGTCAGTGTGATTCAAAAGATAAAAATATTTGAATTAATATAGGCCACCAACCTTTACCACATCCAATGGTATGCACTCAATAATATAATCATGTGATTTTATATAATAATTCTCGCTAAGGAAATTCTTACCTAAATTTCCTTTCAACAATTATGCAAAAAGAGTAATAAAACTCATACCTGCATGACTACCATTAATACATTTTATACTACATGAATGTTTGATGGGAGTATAAGCTTTCATGCTTCTTTTATAAAACCTATAACCAACACTTCAGCTTTATGTTTCTTCTCTCCTTATGTATAAACATCATCAACAACACTTGCAAAAATGCAATCATTCTTTCCTCTGGCTGACCCAACAATCCATAACATACTTGCTGCCACATAAATTGAAGCAACTTCTTTCCCATGTGCAAATTTTCCTGGTTGATCCCATAAGTATTCAATTCTTCCCGGATTCCTGAATCTTCTTATGCTCTCATTGTAGTCACTGTACATGACTATTTTTGTCCTGAGCACTTTCTAGCCAAATCACTCTTGGCTGCCTTTTCATTTATAGTCCCAAACTAAGCTCATATTAACCTTAAGCTTTCGTTAATTTTCTGGGTCCAACTATTCCAATCTCATACTTGGATGAATCAAATTCCACACCAAGTTTTTTTATAGACTTTGAATTTTTCAACATCCAGTTACTCTTCAGGACTGAACTTCTTCATCCCTTTCCTGATGAAATACTTTAGTACTTGAGGTTTTCTTGTACTCTTTGCTTCTCTTTTTCTAGCTAGACATCTATCTCATGATTTCCTCTTCCATTATATTAGGATGTTCATGGACTTGACTCCATCCAAGAGTTTTTCTTTGTCTACTTTGCATACTTGTCATCATATATTATGTTGAATATTATTTTTTAGCATTCCACTATTATTTGGATTCCTCTGATTCATCTTCTGCATGAAAGAATTATAATTCCCTAAAAACTTCCTTCCTTATTCCCATTCTTTGTGTTTCCATACGAACTTATGGTTCATGCATTATCATGTATTGCAGATGGATTTCTCCACCTAGAATTCACATTTGATGTGCAAGGATTGTCACCTGGATTGTCTTCCCCAAACAAGAATCTCATTTGGGATTTCCATGGTGCTTATCAAACCCAACATCTGATCCCACGACATCTAAAAGATATCATATGTAGAATAAATAATTTTCCTTGTCCTTCTTCTCTGATGCACTTCTTGTGCAATGATCTCTTTTCTTTGAGATAATGGCTCTTAGATATTTATTTGACCCTATCATAAGATTCCCAGGTCTTCAGTACCTCCTTGATGTGGGTTTGAACCAGAAGAAACCCACGGGTTCCTTCCTAACCCCTTTTCCCTTCTTTAACACAATTTTCGAGCACTATCCCCCATTTTCCTTAGGCCCTTATTTTGCACTGGACCACAACTATGGTTAAGTGCTAAATCAATAAGTGCTTACTCAAGCCTTCGGCTTCAAGAATTTTCAAACACAACACAACAATCTCTCAGAGTTCCGGATTATCGAACTCACGAAGTAGAGTGGATCAACAGTCCACGTCTGCCCAAAAACCAATGACTGACACTCACTATGGAACCTCATGTGTCTGAGTTTTGAGACTTCAGTACTTTGGAGCTTCGGGACTTCAAGACTTCGAGACTTCAGTTTTTGAAAGATTTCCTGCTTGCTTCCCTTTCAATCTCCCAAATTTTGAACTTCTGTCTTCTCTATCATCTGAGCCCACATAGTACAGTCGTCACCAATTAAGGAGATGGCATGTGGTACACCTAGAAAGGTCCATGTCACCCCAGGTGATGTCATCAGGCCCCACCATGTCTACCCTTTCACTTCAAAACTTTAGGCTTCAAGAGTTTCAAATCCTCTATGCTCGCTTTTGCCCAGAGCACTTTCTCCCTAAGTTCACGATCTACTGACATGTGTTCTCCTGCATGATCAATGGCTATGAGTGAATTCATCACTTTGGGATTTGGGAGTTTCAAACTCACATCACTTGCCTCCTCACGAAGTACTTCCACCCGAAGTACACAATCTCTTGACACGTGTCGTTCACAATGGACGGTTGTGATTTACTTCGACCTTCGGGACTTCAGGAATTTTTCATGCTCCACACTTACAATTCCCAAAGTGAATTTCTCCAAAGTCTCAGATCTTCTGACACACATCTCTTGACTACCGATGGCTTGGATCTTCTTCGGCCTTCGGGTATTCGAAAATTTTGTATCTTCCCCAACCATAAAATTCTAAAGTGGTTCGCTCCGGAGTTATGGATCTTTCGCCACTGTCAGCCTTGACGATGGATGGTCCCTAATTACTTCAGGACTTCGATGAATCAGTTCTCCCATGCACACAAGGTTAAGTCTCGTGCACTTACCTTCGTATCCAACAGTTGTTGTTCCTTCATGCTCAGATCCAACGGATCGGATATGTTCTCCTCAGTGTTATCCTTTTCTTTCCTAGACATGGATATAATGGTCCAAGCTCCTCCCCATAATAGATCTGACGATTGTTTATGCTCCTCCTAAAGAGATTTTGACTCCTTCTGACTTGGAAGAGTTTGTGTATATTCAAAGGTTTCGGCCTTTGAAATTTCTACTGTGAACCTGACTATATTGGGTCTCGGCTACATCTCTGCTAATGATATCCCTCTTGAGCTTTGGGACTTGGAATAATTTTGACTCCTACACACTCCTCGCGTTATCTCTTCTAAGATTTTTTTATTTACTCAGTATCCTAAGGGTCTTGACCCTTCTGTTTCCTTTCAAAGGAAAACTTTGTGCCTTCCTGGCAACCTTCTACTCAAAGCACACCTTGCTGAGCATTTTCTACAGATTGTTCAACAACTCTGTGAGTATCTTCCTCTTATACTCTTCTCCTTGAACTCGAAAAAGATTTCTCTCTATGCACACTTTCACTCTCTCGATGCCTGCCTGGCAGAGCCCTACAGAGTTCGCAGTGACTCTCTCTCTTTCTTAACTCAACACAGAGTTATTCTCATGCACTCCTTGCACTTATGCTGATGAAGGTTCAACAATATCTCTCTTGAGATTCTCTAAGGTTAACTCACCTCTGTCAATGCACTCATTGCGGACAATGTGCACTCCTTGAACTCACAACTCACATGAGAGAAACAATTGAAACCTATTCGTTACTTCACTGGCTCACACATTACTCTACGGTCCAACACCACTTTTGTCGTGGTTTTACGATGCCACTAATCCTCTTGTGCTTCTTAACATGTCCAAGATAACATCTTGGCACTCAGGAACATTTTTGAGGTCCAAAATTGGTTCCTCTAAACACAATTTCCACCTGCAAATTCGGGTCCAAAGACCACTTATCCAGCCCATCCAAGTTCAACATTAAAACATTGGCTCTGAAATTGAATTTTGTCTACTTTGACAAAAATTCTTTTGAAAATTTTGCTTCTATATCCACTAACATGGCCCATCCAAGCTCAGTGTTGAAAGCCTTGGCTCTAATACCAATTTGTAACATCCCCAGCCACCAAAAGGTCGGGCAATTCCACTACTCAACTCTGATACCAATTTGTAACATCCCCGGCCATCAACCCCACTACCAAGCAATGCTACTATGAGAAACATTCACATACATATATATGTAACATGCATATTTAATGAAATTTAACCAAACAATACAAAGTAACCGCAAAATTACTGCTAACATACATAATTAATGGAAAACAATCGTAATTCATATTTGCAATGGAATGTATGATAACATTTCAAAGAGACAGACATGCATCACATATAAATTAAGTACAGAATTAACACTTATCTTTAAACTGGAGTAATTCCACCAACTATGTCCAGACCTTCCACGAACCTCTCAGCATTAGAGCACGCTACTCATCATGCTCAGCAATAGGTCACCCCCGAGATGGGACTAAGCTCCACCAAAGGCAAGGGAATCCTAGACTAGGATGAGGTTACAGGAAAACTGCACAATGCAACCAGAAGGATTCTCTCCAGTAGTCTTCTTACACCCACTACTCATGAAATCTCATTCCCCACATGTCCGTTCCACCCGGGAGTATACACCTTCACAAGAACAGTCCATCGGTTGCTTCAACTCCCTCTCTAGGTATCGACAACTAGATGGATCAAGAATTCTCAGAGCTTTGTATCTAGTGTTGGACTCTCTCTAGGATAAAACCACTTCCCAACAGACTTTCACACCTAGAGAGAGCTTCTCACAATCCTGACAACCTGCCTCTTCTACTATGGTCCTGACAACCCGCTTCTTCAACACACTCCTCAGCAATAGCAGTAGTTCAACACCCATTCACACAGGGATGACATTAGAAACATCATATGGAAATGGCACCACAGGAGGCAATATCCCATGCTAAATTGCAACATGGCTAAGGCAATTACCCAGGTGTCGGGTTCCTCAAAAAATAAAAAACAGCTCACGGATTTCAGATTTCAGGATGCGTGAAAAGAAAATTATGTAGAGGTCGATGATGGAGACTAAACATAGAGACCAGAAGGAATTCACGGGAATACACCGGTCGTCTTCACGGTTCTGGTTTTTCAGGAATGCGTGGTTGTGTCGAGGTTCCATGCAGAGGAAAAACAGTTCACATGGAGGATCAGTCCATGGGTTTTTCCCACTAGTTTCAAGGTGCAGGGCAAGAAAAATGCATAGGTCGATCATAGAGATATCACAGTTTCAAACGAAGGATCAGGAAACTGGTAGAACAAACCCCCAACTCAGCTAATGCTTCATCTTTTAACTCCATGCACCCAGTTCGACACTTGTCTTCCTGGAGCTACATGTGTTCCCTTTGGCACACATTTCCTTTCCCAGGACTTAGGATAAAAACATGTCTTTCACACAGCTTTGGAATAATAATAAATCATTGTTCTCAAGGACTTAAGCACCTAAGCTCAACCCCTCTTTCCAACCTTTCATCCCCTTTTCCCTTACCCACCCTGTGGAAGCTTAGTCCCCCATGACTCTTTCTTCGTGGTCACTCTGCACAAAATGATGTTTTATATTTTATTAATGATTTGCATGATTACATATACAAAATCAAGCTCATGGCCTTAAGCATCTAAGATCTCTGGCATAATAAACACATAATCCCACCAACTTATATACACTTGGCTCACCATCCTACAAAAGATGTTTACAATTCATAAATAAAACAGGGGCACTACCAGGCGATATTACACTACCATTATGAGGTCTTACGTGCTAGGGATGGGTCTTAAGTTGATATTGGTCATAGTTGAGGGAGGAAAATTAGGCCCTTTCACCCTAGATGAATCCTTTAGGGATCAAGAGCCATAAAAAACACCATAATTCATATAACATTTCATATATAGGTCATAACTGTCCTTTAAGTGAGATATGAAAATCATTATGACATTTGTGCATCAATTATGGGTTTCAAGGACTTAGCGATAGTTGGGGGAGAAATATTGGGAACTAAACCCTAAAAGAATATTTTTGGGGTAGTGGGAAATGATCAAGGCCTTGAATTACAACAAAAGTTGTCTAAAATGTATATTTTTCATATGAGTGGGATAAGGGTTTCATTAGGATTTTTTTTGTAATAGGGATAGGTAACCATGATCGGGGAAGGAAAACAAGGTTATTAATTCTTAAATGAGTCTTATAGTTCTTATGGGAAATATTCCTCAAACCCACAAAAACCTTTAGAATCTACCTTTTTCCTTCAATAGGATATGGGTACCATTAAGAGGTTTTATGATCCAAGTATATATCAATGGCCACCCTCCTATCCCAACTAGCTCTAAACATACTTTTGGAAATTTACTATTTTTAGCAGTTTTTGGGTTTCTAAACTTTCAGGGCCATTTTGAGGGCCTGAATAAAGGATTTTTGGGATAGAGAACCTATATGATTTCTAAAGGATCTAATTGAGCCCCAAGAATGAATATCCTCAAAGATACCTTTCCAACAAGCTATAGTGCGCCCCAAACATAGATCGTATGTAAAAGTTACACCCCTGGGAAGATTATACACCAAACTACCCAAAACGGGGTCCACAAAACTGTTGGATTTCCATCTTCTAGTGTTAGGGTTTTTTATTTTCTTTATGTTAAAAGGGAATTTAGAGCCTCATTGTAATCATATTCTTATTAATGTGAGTATCCATCACATCTCTTCTCAAAGATAAGATGCTACCATTCTAGCGAGTCTTTCACTCTGTATTTCTACAGTTTTGTACATTTCGCTCATTAATAGAAATTGTGCATTACTATATCTTTGTGTTTAAGGTTGCATCTCTGATATATTTTTGTTATATTATTGAATATATTATATATCTCTATACATTTCTTAATTATATCTCTGCTCTCATTTCATGCCAAAAATAATCTAGATCAGTGGTATCAGAGGAGGTTGCTCTTGATCATTTTTTTCAGTGCATGTCCCCGACAAGTTATGAGTATAGAAAGTTGGGTCTCTATCTTGTATATCTTGAGGAAAATCACTCTCGCACACCTAAGAAACCCTGCATGGAGGAAGGAAATAAAAACGACAGAGAATTTGATTATATTAATCTGTTGCTTGAGCAAGCTCTGATGCGACAGAGGGATGAAATGATGGATAATTTTTTCCCACCTCCTTCAACGCCTATCGATAACAACAAGAGCATCTTCATCAAGTGGCCACTTTGGAGGAACCCCACCTTTCAAGGTACAATTTAATTTTGAGATTCTAATATTTGAAGGACAAATAGATGCAGATGCCCTAGAAAAATGGTTAAATCTGCTAGAAGGTTGTTTCTCTATTCATAATTTCTTCGATAGGGAAAAGATCACCTTCGCACTTCTTAAGGATCTCACCCATGTAAAACATTTGTGGGAAACTTACTAGGAGAAAAGTTCCACAAAGGAGTCTAGAATATATGGGGTTGATCCCACTTGGTATTTTTTTGTGGATGTGGTCAAGGAGCAATATTACCCTGTTGGTAACTATGATGACTAGTACATGAGATGGACCACATTGTGGAAAGAGAGGGGCCAAGTAGTGTTGGAGTTCACCAATACCTTCCATACC
>JASDQU010108411.1:111055-124510 GCA_032191745.1 Picea mariana | reverse complement strand
CCCCCTCTCAGTTGTATTAGTAATTCCAACAAAAAACATGCAGTAAATTCACACTTAGCAGAAGATCAAGAAGACCAAGAAGACAAAAAAAGAAGAGAAAGCATGTGAAAAAGGATGAAAAAACCACATGAGAAAAGAATTGTAACCAACTGATGATGAGTTGTCATAGGGTTTTGAGACCTAATCTCCTATATAAATATGTAATGGGTTAGGAAGATTAGGGGTTATTGATATTATTGTTGTTATGGTTGGATAATGTAGGAGAGTGAATGGGAGTAATATTGTACTACAAGGGCTAGGTGGGATGGGGACTAATTATGATGTGTCCATTGTAGTGCAACACGCAAGCTTAAGATTGTTTCATAAAGAAGAATAATAAAGAAGAAAGCAATTGTGGACATAGCCCAGGGTTGGGTGAACCACATTAAAATCTATTTTGAATCTCTATTTATGTGATTATTCATGTCTACTCTAATTATGCAGAGTTAGATCTAGATATGTTTATCATTTAATGTTGCACAGTAGATTAAATGGTTCAATAACTAAATGATATCGTAAATTGTGTCACAATTGTATGTACAAATAATTTAAAGATTAAATAGACTCTGAATATTGCACAAAGTGTAGATAGGTGGAAATGAATAAGTTGATCAACTCACACTCTCTCACCACTATAGAAACTTGGTTCCTACAGTCCCGTAGATACCACGAATGATTCATCGCCCGTATGCAGGTGATGACGAAAAGGTTAGTGTTTGAAGGGTTTCTTGGTTAAGTAACTTGAACCTAGGGTCTTACACTTGTGTCTCAAAACATAGTTCCATTGTTGAGACCCAGAATATATAGTCGAGGGAATGTTTTGGAGTTTGACTAAGAAACAGATCTCAGTATGGATAGAAGGGAAGGAATGAGAATTTTCTCTAAAAGAGAATAGAAACCCTTGGATGAAGGATGAAAAATGGATGCAAAGATTTGTGTATACCGAGCTGCATGAGATGTTATTTGGAAAATTTCCTATTATCTTGATTGAATGGTTGGAAATATTAGTGGATAATAATGGAAGATATCGATTATATGGACCAAGGAGATGGACTCCTGAGTTCGTAATAAAATTGAATTTTGTAAGTAACAAGACTTTCTACAGAATTGATTTTTGACTGGATAGTATATTGGGGGGATATATTAGAAAATTTGCAATCAATTTCACACAGTTGTATAGTTTTGGAAAATGGGATATCTGTAAGGTTCCATGCAAAAGATTTATGAAGTCACTGGGTACATGGATAAATATGTTGGTGTGTGATAAATGTGTGATGATGATGGATTCTAATAGCTAAATGACTTCACATGCATAGGGGAACTAATCTTGGCTAGGATATGGTTTGAAGGTAGGATATAATAAATGAATAAGGAAGGAGAGGACCGAGGATGCAAAAAAAAATAAGGAATATTGGAAGGAGAAGACAAATTTTGGGTATTGCATAGTGGAATAAGGTACAAGAAATTTAATACTAAGGCTGAGAAGAGAGAGAAACATAGTGGGTACCAAGAATATTGTGAAGATGTCCATATTGTAGAAGTACAATGTATAGGAGGAGAAGAGGAGTTTTCACAATGCAATCCTATTATAGAAGAATTGGTAAGTCCTATTCATGTTTAATCTTGTGTCAAAGAAACAACACTGTGTGCTTCACCTAGATCTGAAACCACATTTGAAGACTTGTAAAGATCCCTTGTAGTCAGTGGAGGAAGTCATAATAGTATTATTCATAGATTTGGAAACAATGTGTCGAGCCATATTCAACCGATATCACCAAGGGGAGAAACGATACACAACAACATGGAAGGAGTGACTAATAGACTAAGACTACCTGAGTTTCGGGGAATTGGGTTAGAGGACCAAGAACAAATCTCTTTGTATGTGAGACCATTTGGGTTGCAAAGAATTTCCACGATGAGGATGTGAATATTGCATAGTTGAAAACAATGTTCAAACACCATGCACTAGTATGGTATATGAAGGTGCATAGTACTACGTCGATAGGTCAAGCGAGGACCTTAACCAAAATTACAAAGGCATTGCTTAAAGAATTCAAGAAACCAAAATTCAACTTTCAATACATTACAAAGTTAAAATAAATCAAATAAGTGCAGACTGAATAGGTATGAGACTTTGATCAAAGATTCAATGACGTGATGGATAGGTTAACATTCCATGTCCCTGATCAACAACACAAGGAATGGCTTATTGCGAGACTCTTGCCATGCATTTGTGTCCCATTTATACAACAAATTGTTACATTACAATCTAAAGCCTTGGATATTGAAATGAAACTCGAATCATCTCTTGTCGAATATAGTGGGGGGATGGCACAGGTCCAGACACAGCTGATTTCCTTGACCATTCAATTGGCAGAGAATACAAAGGGGAAGGAGAAGCGGGGACAGATCTGGTGTACTAAGTGTAGGAATCAAGGTCACCATAAAGATGAATTCCTATCCTTTGTGGATTACATGACACTTAGAGCACCGAATCCATTACCAGGAGGAGGATATTGTGAGATATGTAAGAAATGGGGACATAATTTGCATGATTGTCCATTGCTACAAAAATACCAAAGTATGCCAATAAATTTATTCTGTACATTTTGTAAGTTAGTAGGACATGAATATAAGGATTTCTGTGCATTCGACTTGATGAGGGAGCACACTTTATACATTTACATAATTCAAAAGGAAAATGTTGCAACAAAAGGAGCTTAGTATAATAATCAAAGAGGATTTAACCAAGGAAACCAAGGAGGATTTGGAAGAGGTCGAAATAGGGAAAATTTTGGAAGAGGAAGAAGAGGCCCAATAATATGTTATAATTGTAACCAACCAGGACACTCAACTCATTATTACTAGAACCCATGTACAACATGGACATATTGTCAAGCATTAGAGAAAGAGATAGAAGACTGTCCTCAATTATAGACAAAGTGGAAAGAAAGAGTGAATCAAAACCAAAACCTGAATCAGAATGTTCAAAAGCTATCAACATAGATACTCGATGAAGGAACCAAAATAATAGTTGTTACACATGGAGGATATAGAATATGGATTGATACAACTAGTGGAAGAAGGAACATTAAGCAATGGGTAAAGAAATAAGTAAGGCCTTTTCCAATGTTTGACCCACATAAATAAAAAGAGACTTATAAGTAGACAAGAAAGGAGATATTGGGACCGAATTAGGTAGTATCAACATCATCTGCACCACCTATGGGTGACATGGCTCTAATATATGATCCTGCCATACCAGAAGGGCCACTAAAGAAAGCCAATACTTTGGGAGAGTTTTTGAAGACTTGTTTAGAGCTGATGAAGGATGAAAAAATGCATTGAATAAATTATGCAACATGATTGACCATTGTGCATAAAAAGGACAATTCCTACCATATAGAAGGTATTGAATCAAGTATTGCAGAAGAAAAGAACCAATGGAGAGTTCATAATAAGCGCACAGATTTAGGAGTATGACATGGACAACGTGATTTTAGACTTCGGTTTTGGTGTGAATGTGTTACTATTGGAGAAGGAAAATTTGGGATTTAGGTGAAGTAAGAAAGGAAGCATGGACCAAGGGGAACATCACACACTGGAAAATAAGGAATACTAGCGTGAAAAAAGGAAAAGGAAGCATCACGCGGCAGGATTTGTGTAAATTGCCACATATGCAGACAAACTTAGCCATGTTAGGGTTAGGGTTTTGGATTCCTAATGTAAGGGTTTTAACCCATTTTGTAGTATAAATAGAATATGTGTAAGGTAGATGAAGGTATGTTTTTTGAGGATCTTTGTGGGTGTGTCTTTGGAGAGAGACTTTTGGTGTCTCTTCTGAGAGAGAGTATCATACATTTTTTTAGATTTTGTATGTTGATGAGAGATGTGGAGCTCATATGGAGTCAATATTAAGATGTAATTGAGGTTCATGTCAAAATCTGTGGAGCTAGGTGCGACATTGGTTAGCCTCACCATTATTACCATATACCATGATGTAACATGCACAATGCTATTTTTATTAAGAATAATAAATAAGAAGAAGATAGATGTGGAAGTAGCCCCATGGGGGGTAAACCATGGTAAAAACCTGTGTTGCAATGTGTCTGAATGTTTTTGTTATTTCTGCAATTATAGTTAAATGGTTAGATGAATGAATGGTTTTAATTACAACACACACTAGAATAGGTATGCATAATAAATATTATAGTAGATCCGATGATTGGTATAATAGAATGCATGGTTAAGTATAAATAGAAGTAAAAAGAACATCCCCAACCCCTTCCATGACTTCACACATATATGTCCCAAAGTCACCCATAAACCATCTAGGGTGAGACTATGTTATGCACTATCTGCAAGGTGCAACCTTTTGGTTTACTAGAAGAGCCGATGGTTAAAATATTTTTGTTGGAGAACTAAGGTAGAACGTGAGTCAGCCCATGCATCCAAAAATTGGTTTCGTTGTCAGCTGGAAATCAGATGAACAAATAAGAAGGGGTTTGATGAAGAATATGCAGTGGTAGGAATGTGCCTTCATGCCATGGAATCCTATGAAGGAAGATATTGAAATATGGTTAGAGAGAAAGAAGTTGGAGTTCACGTAGAAAGATAATAAGGTTTCCAAGTACACATTGTACCAATACCTATAGAGGTATGTGTTTACTGATTTGCATGAATCATATTTTTGTTTATTTATAATGAAAACCCCCTATGGTCTCTCACTACATGTTGGTATAGGATCGAATCACACAGGATTCGAAGTGGCTCTTGGGTCCTCACAGAACCCTTAGAACTCTTACCATAGGCCTTTTTCTTTCCTCCCTATGAAAAAAATAGTATTTGTGAGGGTCCTCTTGCTCCAACGAAGCCGTACACTATAATTTTGGCTCAAATGAAAGAATTAAATCCAACGCTCCTAAAATTAAACGCGTTGGAAGATTTATCGACATAATACTCCGCACCCAAAAATGTCCAAACTAGGGAAGGGACGAAATCCACAGATCTGATGGTTGGCATTTTCCCTCTGATTGATAGTCCATGTTCACTCTAGACTATGAGGCTTTGGTAATTTTCACTGCTCCAACTTCAACCAACAAATTTCTCCTTAATAGTCAAATGTCGAATTCTACGAAAAATATGAGGTCTACATATACCCAACAACTGACGGTCAAGATTTTCTTCGGGCTTTAGGACATTGGGATTTCCTCTACTCCACCCAATAACGACTAACATATTTCAGGGTGAGGAATCACCAAATTACTTGGGGATCCAATGACTTACACTCCCCCGCTCAATATATGGTGGAGATTCACTCCATGACTTCGAAGCTTTGGGGATATGTGCCTCTCTTACAACAAACAACTTAAAATTGTCATAGCAGCAAAGTCAGAATGACTTGGGGTTTTAAAAACCATGTTCCTTCTCCTTTATCCAATGACTGTAAGGGATTGTCTTTCCCCCCAAAATGATATCGTCCACTCGACCCTAAAAACAAATGGATTTATCCTCTTTGGGAATCACTCTTGCTATCCCTCCTTGAGCTTCGTCACTTGGATGAATCAAAATCAGGCGCACACTTTGCACTTCTATCTTCATATTGGGACTTGAAAAAGTCACCCGTGTACTCCTTATGCTACCTCTTTTGAGATTTGATCAACAATTAATAAGTGTTGGCTCTCTGCACTCCTTGCACCTCATCTCCCCTCTAATATTTTACACTATTCTTAGTGTAGGCACACTCCTTGCACTCACTCTATGTAAAATTACACTATCTCTCCTGAGATTGTGAGCCTGTAGATGGTTCAGCCTCTGCACTCTGTGCGTTGGCACTGTGCACCCCTTTCACCAAGATTTCCAAAGAGAAACAATTGAAACTTATATTAACATTAAGGTTTCATTCAAACAACCATTTAGATGCACACAAACACAAAAACAAAGATAAATAACATAACATTTTACCAATTACTCAAAGAAAATTTGTCTCAAAAATTGAAAGAAATCCCCCTCTTCTATATTCCTTCATCAAATATTTACAAGAAATTCAACAACCTTTAGTAGCCAATTAATGACAACTTCCATCCTTTTCTTTTAGAAGCCCCTTGTGGCCATAGATTTCATTTAATTATACATGAAGGGGCTTCTCGAGCCTTCCCTCCGGACTATTATAGTGCTTTCATATCATAATTAAAAGCATCCTACCACTAAGATTATTACAATAAATGAACAATTACAATCTAGATATGAGTCGATGCTCAAAATCTCTCCAATCCTATGAGAATGAAAGGAAATTACAATCTCCTGGATCACATATAATTGCTCTATCTTTAATATCTCATTAGATCTTTAATTACAAAGTTTTCAAAATTAAAGTGGCGCACCCTCCTTGGAATTCAAACCAATTAAAGTGTGTTGTGTTGGATGTTGAGTCGTCTTCCATTTCACCTCATTAAATGAATATGGTGATGCTCATGCATCATTATCTTCTGGTTAAAATATCCATGGGATCTTGTCCATGAGATCCTCCACTCTCTTTCCATGCTTCTAGATGTCTTCTTCAGTTATCCAAGTAGCATCTTCTGCTACATGATTCTTCCATTTAACCAAATATTCATAGTAAAACTTTCTCCTAGTTCTCTTAGAAATTCTCTGATCTAAGATATTTTCTATTTGAGGTTTCTCTGCTATGGGAATCTTTCGCATCCAATTAGTATCCTCTTGATCATATTTCCTTCCTATGTCATCTAACTTGTAAGGATACAAATCTTCTACATTGAATATTGGTGAAATTCCAATATCCTCTGGCAGTTCAATCTCATAAGCATTTGTAGCAAATTTTCTGAGGATTTTACAAGGTCGTATATTCTTCATATTTATCTTATTATATTTCCCTCTTGGAAATATTTACTTCCTCAGGTGTGATAATACTTAGTCTCCAATATCAAAATCCATCTCTCTTCTTTTTTGATCTATTATGTCTTTGTATCTCTCGTTTCTATCCTGTAGCTATATTTTGATTTGATCATTCAATTTATGTATTTCTGCAGCAAAATGCTTTTCTCTTGCACTTCAAAATTCAACTTTTCCTAAATATCTCAATTCTTAAATAACCCTTGGATGCACTCTATACACTATCTGGAATGGACTTTCACCAGTATCATGTTTGGTGAATCATTATATGAAAACTCTTCTTGAGGAAGAATTTGATCCCACTAAATGTTATATTCAGTTACCAAACTCCTTAACATATTCCCTAATATTTTATTTACTACCTCATTCTATGCATCTACTTGAGGGTGAAACGTTGAACTAAAGACAAATATTTCCACAACATCTTCCACAAAGTCCTCCAAAAGCTTCCCACAAATTTGGTGTCTTTGTCTTAGACTATATTTTTGGGTAATCCATGCAATATTACAATCTCCTTTTAAAACAAATCCCATAACAAAATCCATACTTATAGCATCCCACGACATGTCTAGAATAGGAAATGGTTGATACAATCCTGTGTTTTGTTACTTTCCTTTATCATATTGGAAAATTCTTCATATGTCCACAAACCTCTTCACATTAGACCTCATGCCTGGACAATAGTATGAAAATCTTAACTGTGCATATGTTTTATGATGGCTAAAATCTCTAGCCAATCCTCGACTATGTTTTTCCTTCAGCAAGTTGTCCCTCATCGATCATTTTGGGACACACAATTAGATTCCTTTGAATACCATTCTTTCTTGGGTCATATACTCCACCCATTGGGATATATCCATTAACGAAGGATTTTCATATGCTTCATAAGCCTCCTTGAAATCTGGGTCCTCCTGATACATCTCTTTGAGGTGTTCAAATCCCATAGTCTCCACTTGGAACTACCACAATATTAAACATCTCATGCGCAAATAATATCCAACTTTGTTAGCACTCACACTAATATTCTTAATGAAAAAAGTAAAATTATGCATGAATTCTACCCATTTGTCATGTCTCTAGTTCAATTTATCTTGTCTAGTTATGAAGTACAAAGAAATATTGTCAGTATACAAAATAAAATCCTTTGGTACAAAATAATGTATCCATTTTTTCTAAGCTTGAATTATAGCATAAAATTCATTTTCATATGTTGAATACTTCTTTTTAGAATCATTGAAATAAGCAACATGCTTATCATCTTAACTTAAAACTGCACCGATGGCCACTCCACTTGCATCACATTTGACCTAGAAAGTATTCCTAAAGTATGGAATAATTAAGATAGGTTTTTATATTATATTTTCTTTTAACACTCTAAATCCTTTCTCTACTTCTTTTGTCTAGTCAAAAGATCCATGCTCCGTATTTATAGTATCTAGTATGGGTGCACAAATACTGTTGAAATTCCTAAAGAATTTTTTGTAAAATCTCACTAAGCCATGAAAACTTCTTACTTCAAACAAACTTCTTGGAGAAGGCCACTCTCTTATAGACCTCACCTTTTCTGGATCCATCTTCAATTCATTTGACGAGATTACAAATCTCAAATATATAAGTTTTTTCTTCATAAAAGAAAATTTATTCAAATTTATCAACAATTTTTTCTACTGCAACCTCCTCAAAACCATCTTCAAATTTCTTAAATAATCCTCCTCAGTCTTACTGAAAACTATAATATCATCTAAATAAACTATCACAAACTTCCCAATAAAATCTTTGAGCACTTCATTCATCAACCTCATGAATATACTTGGAGCGTTCGTTAAGCCAAATGGCATAACAAGCCACTCATACAATCCTTCATTTGTTTTGAACGATGTCTTCCATTCATCTCCCTCTCTAATTATTATATGATAATAACCTCTTTTCAATTCTATCTTGGAAAAACAGCTACCTCCGCTCCAACAATCCATAAAATCATCCATATTTGGTAAAGGAAATCTATACCATATGGTTATCTTGTCGATGGCTCTAGAATATGTGCAGATTCTCCAACTTCCATCCTTGTTTGGACTCAACATAGTTGGTACTGCACATGGGCTCAATATTTATTTGATTAGTCCTTTTTCCAACAACTCTTGGACCTTCTCTTTCACCTGTACATTCTCCTAAGGTGTTAATCTGTACACTGATTTTTTTGGAAAAATTTCTCTCGAAATAAGGTCAATATGGTGACTAATACTCTTGATGGGTGGCAACACATGAGGTAACTCATCCACCACAATGTCAACAAAATCATCCAATAAATCATGAAATTCCATAGGAAAATAATTCATAGAATTGTTTGTAAGAATGACTCATGGCTTACCTATAACAACAAACTTCATTTATTGATCTTTCTTGAATTATTTCAATAACTCATTACCATTCATGACAAGTATACTAGGACTAGCCTCCTCTTTGACTCCTTTATCTTCTAACAACAACAACATATATCACATGCATGTTTCTCAAGGGCATAAGTATTCTTCCTCCCATCGTGTATGAAATTCATACCATATTTCCAAGGTCTCCCTAATAGAACGTGACAAAAATCCATAGGTATGACATCACATAAAACTTCATCCTTATAACTACCAAGTTTAAACTCAACTTTGCATTCCCTACTTAACATGAATTTATTTCCTTTCTGCAACCATGACACCATGTATGGATTCAGATGTGTTGTCATCTCCAATTACAATTTTTCCACCATCTCCATGGATACTAAGTTTCCTTTGCTCCCACTATCTATGATCACCTTGCATACTCTGTCTCTAGTCTTGCAAGTAGTTCTGAATAGATTGTTCTCAGGACTAGTTTTCTTACCTCGTTTTCTTGTGTCAGGAGAGATTTCATCATCATGAGTGATCTTCCTTCGTCAACTACTTATGATTTCATCTTCGTCTCTACATTCCTTTGTTGCACCTCAAAAATGTGATATTCTCTAACTCCTTCATCCTTATTTCTAGGACATTCCCAAGACATGTGCCATGTTTTCCTGCAAGCATAACACATGACTTCTCCTCCTCTTCCTCTTCCTCTACCTCTCAGAAAAGGATTACTTCCTCTAGAGTGTCATCCTCTAGAAATTCCTCCTCTATCTGTCTAACTGTTAAATCCTCAAGATTCTACCATGAATTTCTGGAACTTTTCTCTGGTGGTTCCTCTCCCTCTGTTAGGACTCTTCCCCTTGTTCCTCTAACTCTCCTTCATTGACAATTTTTCTTCGGCCTTCAGGGCTACTTGATAATCATCTTCTACAGTCCTCATTGTTATCATAGTAATATCATCCTGGATTTCATACTTCAATCCATTAATATACCTAACAACTTTCTCTTCATCATTATCTCTGTGTCTTGCTCTTATATTCAACTTATAAAATTATTTAGTATATTCCTTCACTGACAAATATTTATGTCTCATATTTTTCAAACTTATGAATAGATTCAACTAACATTCTTTGGGTATGAATTTATCCTTTACCTTCGATACCATTCTATCCCAACTCTTAGTCTTGGGCTTACCTTTTCGCCTTTTGTCAACTTGCAACCCGTCCCACCATAAAGATGCATGTCCCTTAAACCTGATCACCGCATGCTTTACTCTATTCTCATCCTCAATCTCATCATAATAAAAATATTTGTATACATAACTTATCCATTCAAACAATTCTTCTACATTAAAATTACCTTCATACATTGGGACTTACATCATTTCTCTGGTTCCCATATTGACAAAAACTGTCAACAATCCCTCCTCTATTTCTTGTTCTCCCAAAAATTCTTCTTCTTCTTCTATATCTTCACTTTCATATTCACTGACATCACTAGCCTTTGGTGCTCTCCTTTGTGTTGTTTCCATGGCATCCAATATTGCATGAGGTTGTCTCATTTCCTCCTCCATAACTACATTGACTAAAAGTCTCTCCCCGTGTCTCCTTCGCGACATGAATCTAAATATTTATTCTTATAGATCTTATTCCCTATCTGATACCACTTGATGTGAATTCCTTATGGTCTCGCAAAACCTCTCTCTCTAGGATAAAATTACATAGGATCCGAAGTGTCTCTCAGGTCCTCACAAAACCCTTAGAACTCTTACCACATGCCTTTTTCTTTCCTCACTGTGTGAAAATTCATACTCTCAAGGGTCCTCTTTCTCCAGCGGATCCATACATGTGTCTTTGGGATTAAATGAAATTATTAATTCTGACGCTCCAGAACTTCAGTGCTTCAGAAGATTTACCGACATGAGACTCCACACCCAAAAACCTTCAAACTATCATAGGGTCAAAATCCACAGATCTGACAGTTGGAATTTTCCCTCAAATCGATGGTTCATGTTCACTCCAGACTCCAAGGCTTCAATACTTTTTACCACTCCAACCTCAACCAATAAACTTCTCCTGAAAAGTCCAATGTTGAATTCTTCAGAAATTTCCAGTATACATATACCCAACAACTGATGCCTAGGACTTTCTTCAGGCTTCAAGACTTTGAGAGTTCCTCCACTCCATGCAAAAACAACTAACTTCTTTTGGGTTGCCAAATCATCGAGCTACTCGGGTATCCAACTACTTACACTCACCTTATCAATATATAGTGGGGATTCACTCCATGACTTCGAATCTTCAGGGCTCCGTGCCTCTCTTACAACAAACAAATTAAAATTGTCAGAGCAATGAAGTCCAAAGGACTTAGGGTTTTAACAACCATGCTCCTTATCCTTTATCCAATGTCTATGGGGGATTTTGTTTCCTCCAAAATAGATCTCGTCCACTCGACCCTAAAAGAAAGGGATTTCTCCTCTTGGGGACTTACTCTCGCTATCCCTCCTTGAGCTTCGACACTTGGATGACTCAAACTCTGGTGCACACTTTGCACTTCTCTCCTAAGCTTGGGACTTGAAAAAGTCACCTGCTCACTCCTTGCACTAAATCTTTTGAGATTTAATCAACACTTAACAAGTTTTGTCTCTGTGCATTCCTTTCACCTCATATCCCCTCTCATATTTTACACTATTCTGAGTGTAGGCTCACTCCCTATGCTCACTCTGTGTAAACTTACATTGTCTCTCCTGAGCTTATGAACCTATAGATGGTTCGGCCTCCACACTCCTTGTGTTGGCACTATGCACTCCTTTCACCAAGATTTCATTAGAGAAACAATTGAAACTTATATTAACATTAATATTTCATTCAACCAACCATTTATATGCACACGCACACAAACATAAAGATAAATAACATAACAATTTCCTAGTTACTCAATAATAAGTAGTCTCAGAAATTGAAAGAAATCCTCCCCTTCTATATTCCTTCAACAAATATTTATAAGAAATTCAACAACCTTCAACAACAAAAATAACAAAAACTTCAATCCTTTTCTTTCAACAGCCTCTTCTGGGCATAGATTTCGTTTAATTATACGTGAAGGGGCTTCTTGAGCCTCCCCTCTAGACTATTCTAGTGCTTTAATATCATAATTAAAAGCATACTACCACTAGAATTATTATAATAAATGAACAATTACAATATAGATATGAGTCGATGCTCAAAATATGTACAATCCTATGAGAGTTAAAGGAAATTACAATCTCTTGGGGCACATACAATGGCTCTATATTTAGTATCTCATGGATATTTAATTACAAAGTTTTCAAAATTAAACTAATCTACCCTGCTTGGAATCCATCCCAATTAAACTATGTTGCACTAGATGTTGAGTCGTCTTACACTTCTCATTAAATGACGATGGTGATGCTCCTGCATCAATTTATAGAGTTACTGTAGGAGTGGTTATTAAGGTTGGAGGATACTGATCCAGAGCATGCTAGTAGAGTGGACTGCTGAAAATATTGCGCGATTGGAAAGGGTTAATAACAAATTCATGCATGGAGTGGATTTTTGGTTAGCTACTATTAATGCAGGGTTTATCACTAAGTTTACAGTCGATACAATAAAGTCAATAATTTTGCAGAGAAGTATTTCTTGAAGGGACCGAAAGGGAGGTACATAAGGTCTCTTTACATGTCAATGAGTATGTTATTACATGATAAAGGAGTGATGACTATGGAATCAGAAATATGGATCACTCTGCGCACATGGGGGAGTTGGGGGAAGAACTAAGGAAGATATGAGATATGGAGAGGGATGTGGAGAGTAGCCAGAAGAAGGAAGAAATGCACCCCATCATGATGAATGATGAACATACCAGAGAACTCATAAAGAAAAAGGTGTGATTTGCAGTGGATGACCTACCAGTATAAGATGAATAATAAGAAGAGGGCAATAGACAAGTGAGAGGTCTTGGATAGTGACAAGGAAGAGGTAGAGGATCTTCATGCCACAAGGAATATTGAGGATATCTTGCATGCGACATATGAGAGGAAAACAATATATCATGGTTTTGGTGTAGATGAAGGCTCTCCATGATCCAAGTTATTGTGGAACCGACAACCCCA
>JASDQU010108411.1:76449-88768 GCA_032191745.1 Picea mariana | reverse complement strand
AGGGTCTTAGTACATTCTTGAACTTATTAGAAGTCTCTTCATGGTCATGTTGAAGTTGTTGGATGGTTGCTTTCAATTGCTTGTTTTACTTTTAGATATACTTGTCCAATAGTTGGTATTCCTTTACTTCTTGTTGGAGTTCTTGGTTTTGTTTTCGCAGTTCCCCAATCTTTTTCTTCATCTGTTCTTTTGTTAAGGTCCTTATTGACTCCACTATTACTGGTTGGATGTATTCTCTTTCCTCCACTTCCTCCCTCATCCCACATAAAGTTATAGTGACTTGTTCCTTGATCAAACTAGGGATGTCATCCTGGACTGATAGGTCTTCAGAAGGGGAGGTAAGATTGATTGGATCTTCCTGTGTATGAGGACTAACAAGTGCTTTTCCTTTCTTTTCCATTCTCCTTGTGGTTCTTTTACAAGGAGGTACTTGATCAGGGGTACTCACAAGCTTCCTTTTCTTCTTTTCTATTTGTGGAATGGTTACAGGGGATTGTTCTGTAGACTATTCACTTTTATTTTCTGAGCTATTCTTCCATTTCCTTATAGTTTTTGTCTTATGACCCTTCTCCTCAAGTGCTATTGTTGACGTCTCCTCTACTAATTTGGTTTTACCTTTTGATTCTTGACTTTTAAAATTATTATTGACTATGGAAGAGGGCCCTACTTGTTTACTAGCTTTTTCATTTTGGCTCACTGTTGTGGATGATGATGGAGTTACTTTATATTCCTTGCCCTTTTTCTTTTGAGGTTCCTTATTTTTCTTTGGAGCACGTTGGGCTTCCTGCACAGGTTTTTTTTTCTGTGGGAAGGTGTTGAGTGATAAGTATTTTCCAGCTAATCCTTTGCTTCCTAATTTCATGTAAAACTAACATCTTAATAAGACCTTGATGATAAATGCTAGTCTTCTCAATTTTGGATAGGGATTTGATGCCTCTTACCATCTTGTTCAGACTCATCCATAAAAAATATCGGAAATCAATTTCAGGGCCTCCTTTAAAGTGTAATAGAATCCTAAGATGATATATGAAGGTTACAACATACATTCCCTCACAAGTGAGGAATCGTTGAAGACTAGCAAGCATTGGATGATACTCTTCCTTGATATAGTTCCTAGGGATCCCCTTTTTCCAATCAGGGTGCTTATGGTCTTCTTTCAAAAATCGTTGGCACATTTCCTTGTTGATTCCTACTCCTTTGAAATACTTGTCTCCTCTGTTAGGTAATCCTGTGACCTCCCTTAAAGTTGCTTCATTGATTTTTAGTTGGAGATTTCCTATATGTGCAACTCTCCATCATAACCCTGAATAAATGCGTGAGATACCTCCTCATGCCAGCCTATGAATTTATCCAAAAATTGCATCCATCCCGATCTAACATATTTCTCTCTATATATTTGGAACTCCTCGGTCTCTCTATAAATATGGAAGACTAGTTCATGTCTACTTAAAACCATCTTTATAAATTGTGAGCAAAAAATTGGGCTGTAGTACAAGGATTTAGTCAGCTGGTGAGGGTAAGGGTTTGGTACTAGAGATTGTAGGCAGAGGTGAGCTCGAAACTGGAGAAGAGTTGGTAATGGAAAAAGATATGGTGATGGCATTTCTAATTTGAATGATGATTTTAAGTAAGGATGTCGCAAAGGGGAATTAAGACAATAAGAGGCTCATCTGGATGGCTTCGCCACCCAGATAAGTCATTTCATTTATGCCTGTTTAGCGTAATGATGGGGATAGAACATTGGGTGTCAAAGAAGGATAGGTGATTGGACCTCTGAGTGGTGAATTTGATGTTTGAATCATGGTTCATGACACAAGATAAGTTCATGATTTGCTTAAGGATGAAGCACATGCGTGGCCCATCATTACTAGACAGGCTTCATATACTTTTGATGTGATTTTGCCCTCAATAATTTTCGAGCGCTTATGTGATGAGAGGATTGATTAAGGTTAGGCATATGGGTATGAGGGATAGGTGCATGGTTTTAACACTAAGGTCATAAGGTCTAGTATACATTTTCATACCTATTGTAGTTTTATAAGAAAAGGAAAATAAATAATACCATGTTACCTTTGATTTTACCATTGTATGGTCAATACCCATAGCATATGCAACTACCTTTGTATTTGAAGCTTATAGATTGTCAGAGTTCATATTTTTAGGCTGGAGTTTTTTGGAAGCTTGGTATTGGAATTTCATGTACTTCGTGAAACTTCTTTATTCAGTGCTTATCTTCTTTTGTGTCTGGTTCTGCAGGGTTGTAGGGTGATCATGCTTATTTCTGAAGATGAGATGTGAGTTTGAAAAAGAGTTCTGAAGGATCTCTTTGACCCTCCCCCATGCCAAGGATGTTTCATATCCTTATGCAAGAAGATCCAACACTTTGTATCATAGTGGAAAAAAAATGATAAGGGAAAGGAAACCAAATCAAAATCCAAAAGTACATTTATCACCTAGCATATGATTACATGTCTAAAAATTGAAATTGCCTTTCTTTTGATGATTTATTAACAAGGGTAGCATTCAGTAGTGAAAACAGGGAGGTTTTTATATTTTTTCCAGAAGAACAGATCCAACCTAACTTGCTTCATAGATTTACTATCATTAGATGCTATGGATAAATTTCACAGTATAAGTAGATTAGACTCCCTAGTTAGGGCTCCACTCTTAAGAAGTTTCCTTCTTAGGTAATGTAGGCTTTATATGTCAGACTAGTAAGGTTGACTTAGGGTAATTATCAAATGGACATTTGCTTATAATAATTATCTTTTTTTAGTAATCTAGAGTTGTATAAATGTTAACAATGAATTTTGCTTGTAGTTTTCATCTTTTAGATGAAAAAAGTGGATTTTTCAGTCAGACAAGTATAGATGAGACATTTCTCAACCAGAACCCACTTCTAGCAAGCCTATTCAGTACTCCAGTGGGGTAGTTGTGATAATTAGTGAGAGACATCCCTTCCCCAGGCAGAATGCCCCATTGACAACAAGCCTGTTCAGTACCCTGATGGGTTTGCCTAGTCATACCACAGACCGGTACCCGCTGCCAGTAGACCTGTTCAGTATCCCAATGGGTTAGTCTCTTAAACCCTTTTTCCATCAGAGGCTTCTTGTCCATAGTCACCTATTTTGATTTTATTAAAGAGTTCTTTTGCATGGTGACAGGGAAGGCTCATCTGAAAACCTTTTTACAGGTTGGGATGGTATTGGGTTGGAAGGTGTATTCTCTTATTTGGATGTCTTTAAAGATTTGTCTAAAGGAAAAATAAACTTTTGTATTGCACATTGGATCCAGGTGTATAATTTTGTCTAAGTTTGTCCATAAGAGAATGACCTAAAGTTACCTTAGGATTTTGATACATCCTCTTCCATAAAAGTTTTCCTAGTGTGCCCATGACATAGAGTGTTCATATACTCATATGTTACTCTTTAGAAAATATAATCCAATGAATACTATTGAAGTCTAGTTAGGATGAGATAGTTACTTGTAGGATAATTTAGTTTTCATCCCTTTAATCATGCTGACATACTGGATAAGGGAAACCTCTAGACTTTAAAGCAGATTAAGCATGGTTCTTTTAACAATCATAAGTAAATATTATGTCTTGTTTTTCAACCAAAGAAATTAAAACATTTCCTTTTAGGTAGCAAAAAAACCAAAAGAAATTAAAAATTCTTCCTTTTAGGTAGCAACAAAACCAAAAGAAATTAAAAATTCTTCTTTTTAGCTAGCAACAGAACCAAAAGAAATTAAAGATACTTCTCTTTAGTCAGCAATAGAACCAAAAGAAATTATTGCTTCATAAGAGCTTCCATTTGATGTTGCATTCGGCTTCTTGGTTCCATCTTAAGTGGTTGTTGCATGGCTTCATACTGCATATTAATTGACATAAGCTTTTGAAATATGTGTAGCATTCCTTATCAATGAGGTGATGTGTCATGATAGTATCGTATGAGGACAGACTTCTGGTACCAGACCAGTACAATATTGTTGGTACTGAACTAGAATAGAGTATTGTTGATGCCTACAAACTAATGCTTAGCAAGTTCTTGAAGGATCAAATAAATTATAGAAATCTACATACAAAGATAAAATGCAAAAGTAAAACAAAAGGAGGTAAGAATCCCTTGTTACCTTCGACTTATTAACAAAGAACAATCCACACCTATGTACAAAATATTTAAAAATAAACCAATCAATCAATGTGGATCAATAGGAAGGTCTTCTTCTTTACTCATTACCTGCATATTTAAATTCTATAGTATACGAGTCAAAAATTCCTCTTTTGATAGGGGTTTGTTATAAATTCTCAACCGGTGACCATTCACAAGTAGTGGTGTCCGTTGTTCATCAATTGTCTTTATCCTGATTGAACCATTGTAATAAATAGTGTCAATTTCATAGGGTCCTATCCAATGAGTAGTTAACTTACCTTTAAAGTTTTTGAATCTGCTATCATACAACAGGGCCCAATCTCCTTGTTGAAAATTTTTCTTTTTGAGATACTTGTCATGCCATTTTGTTCTCGGATTTTGAATGAGGGTGGTTCTTTGAAGTGCTTCCTGCCTGATTTCATACAACTCATTAAGCTACAAGACTCTTTGTTGTTGGGCTTCATCCAAGTTCATGCCAACTTGTACTGCAGTCCTGAAGGTTTTGATCTGGAATTCTATGGGAGAAGTACCTGCTTCCCATACACCAACTCATAGGGTGTATGTCCTGTTGTATTTTTCCAGGTAATTCTATAAGCCCATAAGGCTTCTAGTAATCTGGCAGCCCATTCCTTGTGGTGTAGCTATATTTCTTTGGTAAGAATGGACTCAATAACTTTGTTGGTAGATTCTACTTGTCCATTTGCCCGTGGATGGTAGGGTGTAGATTTCCTGTGTTTAATTTGGTACTATTCTGTAACATCTTTGACGAGATTAGAGGTAAATTGTGTTCCCTGATCAGTCACAATTTCTCGAGGTACACCAAATCTACTAAATATGTCATTAAAAAAGAAATCTACCACTGATTGCTCACCTGCAGCTGGTAAATATTTTTCTTCAACCCACTTAGTCACATAGTCAGTACATACAAGTATGTACTTTTTCTTTTTAGATGTAGGATTAATGGGCCCTACAAAATCTAATGCCCATTTCTCGAAAGGCTCAATGACTACTTGGGATTGAAGTGGCATTTGGTCTCATGCAATAGGCTTACCCATTCGTTGGCATTCATCACAATTGGATACATAGGTTTTAGCATATTTGAAAATATGAGGCCAATAATAATTAGATTGCAAAACTTTATAAGCGGTCCTCTTGTCTACGAAGTGTCCTCCATAAGGACCATCATGCAGGCTTGCAAGATATTATGAATTTCATCTTCCCTTACACATCTCCTAATTACCAAATTTGGTCCTATTTTGTAGAGACAATCATCATGCCACATATAGTTTGCACTTAGATGAATTACTTTTTGTTTTTCTCTAGGAGACAATTTCTGAGGCATCTTCCCTGTCACAAGATAGTTAGCTACATCTGCATACCAAGGAGTGAATGTAGAAATAGAAAAAAAAAATTCATCAGGAAAGTTATCTTCTACTGTTGTGTTATCTCCTAGATGAATCATTCTAGATAAGAAATCATCCACAATATTATCCTTACCAGGTCTATCAATAATGTTGATATTGAACTCTTGTAATAATAACAACCATCTTGTAACTCTAGGATTTTTTACAGATTTGTTCATTAAGAATTTAATGGTTGAATGATCAGTGTGTACAAAATCTTGATATCCTGTAATATAGTGTCTAAATTTATTGATAGCATGGACCACAACTAGCAATTGTTTTTCTGTGACCATATAATTAACTTCAGCTGGAGACAGATTTTTACTGACAAAGTAAATAGCATAAGGTATTTGATTTTCCCTTTGTCCAAGAACTACCCCAAGAGCTATGTCTGAGGCATCAGTACAGATATGAAAAGGAAGGGACAAATTTGGTCCTCTTAATACAGGGGTAGTTGACAATTTTTGTTTTAGAATCTCAAAAGATATTTGGCATTCATCATCCCACTTGAATTTGGCTTCTTTAGATAATAACTTGAATAAAGGGGTAGCTAGGCTTGTAAAATTTGGAATGAATCTTCTATAGTAGCCAACATGCCCTAAAATTCTATGAACTTCCTTTTGTGAGGAAGGTATTTTGATTTGTGTGATAATATGAATCTTTGGCGGATCAACTCTCATTCCAGAACCAGAAATGTGATGTCCCAAAACAATACCTTCAGTGAGAAACATTTTTGAATTGTCATTACATAGGGAAAGATTAGTTTCCTTACACCTAATCAAGATTTTCTCTAGATTGGTCGCTTCTTGGAAGTCTTTTCCATGGACTATAAAGTCATCCGTGTAGACTTCCACGCAATCATTGGTCAAGTTAGAGAAAATGGCTAGGACAACCCTTTGAAAAGTGGTTGGGGCATTGCAAAGTCCAAAAGGAAGAACCCTATAAGCATAGGTTCCCCATGGGAAGGTAAAAGTGGTCTTCTCTTGGTCTTCAAGTGCTATTTGTATTTGGTTATAACCACTAAACCCATCCAGGAATGAAAAATACTTCTTTCCGGAAAAGGTATCCAACACTTGATCAATAAATGGTAAGGGAAAATAATCCCTATGGGTGGATTTGTTCAACTCCCTGAAGTCTACACATATTCTCCACTTACCATTTTTCTTGGGAACTATGACAAGTGGAGACACCCATTGACTATCTGAAATGTGGTATATGAGATTGGCTTGAAGGAGTTTTTGCAGTTCCTCTTTTACAATATATTTAATGGATGGATTCATCCTTTACCGAGGCTGTCTAACTGGTCTGATTTGGTCATTAGTGTAGATATGATGTGTGCATGTGTCAAGGTGAATTCCTTTCATGGCTGCATAATCCCATGCAAAGGCATCAAATTGTCTTTGGAGAATTTCAATTACTTGTGTCTCTTGTTCTGTTTCCAAACTAGAGTTGATATACAAAGGTTTTCCTGGGCTAATCTCAACAAGTTCAGTACTTTCTTCCTTCTCTAAGAAAGCTGGTGATAAAGTATATAATTGAGTGATATTAGGGTGCCAAGTTTTTTGAAATTTGGAACTGAAAATGTGTGACAATTTTGCAACAGACCCCGGGTATTCAATACAATTTGTATTAGCCAAAAAAAAAACTTAAGACTTGTTCATCCGATTGTTCTTACATTCCTCTTACCTGTTCAAGTGTTAACAGGGGTCTGATGAAATTTTCTTTTGCATAAGGGTTTTCTAACCAAACAAGTATCTCTTGTGCCCGTTGGGCAGGAAGAAAGAGGACAATATTTTGGCTATGTGTGCTATTGGATATAGTCATCTCACCAGACCGACAACTGATAAAGTCATCTGCTGTGGCCGACCAAGGATGGGTAAGAACCACAGGGTGTCCTGGTTTGGAGGATGATTTAGAGTAAATGACTAGAAAGTCTACTGGATATTCCCAAGAAGCTAGAGTGGCTGTGACATCATCTAAACTTCCTGTAGGGCTAATGACTGACTTATCTGCCAACTCTATCATGGTTTGGGTTGGTCTCAAATGGTTGATTTGGATATTTTTCATAGTGTCAAAAGGCATTACATTAAGTTTCACCCAAATCAATGAGTGTGTTTGGTAAAGAAATACCATTAATTTCAACAGTGACTACTGGGTTCCCAGGGTCATTATATTTGTATGGCATTTCAGAAATAAATTTAGATAATTGTCCCACCACCTGAACAAAGGGAGGTTCCTTGTTCTTTCTTCCTAGTTTCTTAAGGAAAATATCCCTTATGATTTTGGCATATATGGGGATATCCTTAATGTCTTGCAGCAGAGGTAATTTTATACATACATTTTGTAATTCATCCTCTATATCTTTGTGCAAGGGTGGGTTAGGTTTATTTATTAATAGTCTTTCAGGGTAGGGTGGAAGATTAACTTTTTGAGGTACTTGTACAGACTGAGAAGTGATTGGAATAGGAGGGGAAGTATCTTCTTCTGCAGGGGTGGTTTGAGTGTTTTCTTCCTCGAAATGATTATCATTTTCTTCCTAAATTATTGCTGCAGGATTTGATTGATTTACATCTTTCCCTGACCGTAGTTGAATTTCATATGTGGGAAAGGTTTGAACTTATGTATTTTGCACAGGGTGGGTGGGTCGATTATTGGGGTTAGGGATTAGTTGGGCAAGGATTGTTGTTGGTCTCGGAGGGTTGTGGGCAGCTTGGTTTTGTGGTTGTTGATTGGCATTTATAGGTACTTGCTTCTGCTGGTTAGGGTTCAAGGGGGTTGTAAATTGTTGTTGTATAGGAGGTGGGAGTAAAGCTTGCATCTATGGTGGGTTGAATCTAGGTAGTAATTGGGAAATGTTTGCAGGATACAGTGGATATGTAAGGTAAGAGGGATTTCCATACACAGACCCCCTCCAACCTTGTTGCCAAGGTTGAGTTTGGTCTTGCTGAGGTGTCCATTGTGGATATGTCATTGGGGAAGGGCCCCATTGTTGTTGTTGATACTGTGCATTACGATCATAAAATGCATTGGGGTTTTGTGCTCTCCAAGGTCTTCTGGAAGCGTATGATTGTTCTTGTGGGACTCCTCCTCCCCTATACATGGCTTGTAGTTCAAGAAAATTTGGACACTCAGATGTGGGGTGCTCTAGTGTACACAGGCCATGAATTTCTATGACATTTAATGGACATTATTTCTCACCATGCCTCTTTCAGCAACTAGGACAGAAGATTGCTAAAACAGTCTCTTCTTCTTGTTTCTTTTTCAGTTTTAGGGTATCTAACTGGTTACTGATTGTGCTCAATATGTTTGTTTTAAAGTTTTCTAATAAGTTTCCTAACTCAATTCTGGTGACAGTTCCTGAGCTTTGTCTTGTATTTCTACTAAAAGAATCTCTTGATGTTTTGTCTATTTTAGCTTGTCCTCTTGAGTATCTTCTACAGTAATATGCAATCTCTGCAAAAGGGTTTTGGTGTACATCTCCTGAACTTAACAAATTTAAAAATTCTATGCAGTCATCTCTAATACCCTTCAAAAATACGGTTCTTACTATAGCTGGGTCTGTGGTGAATAATTTTCATTTATGGTAGTTGTATAAGAACCTTTCTAAGTAGTCTTTAGGGCTTTCATCTTCTGTTTGCTGCATTTTAAAAATGTCATTTTTAGCATTATCCTTACAATAGTCTTGGTCTGTAAAAATGTGTCTTTCATCTGATCCCAAGAGAGGATTGTATTTTCTCCTAAGCTCATGAACCATCTTAAGGTTGAATCTTTCATTGTAGCAGGAAAGAGCTTAAGTTTTGGGGCATTGTCTGAGTATTTATAGCTTCTACATAATATGTCAAATTCGAATAAAAATAAATTTGGATCTTTAGTTGACATACCTCTGAAAGTGGTTAGTGATGATAGTGGGATATTATTCATCCTAATGTTTCTAGAAATATCCAAGATTGGAAACCCAAAGGTCTCAGTTTCAGTGGCTGCATTTCCTTCTTCTTCTGCCATTCCACTAATAGATGGTTCAGAAATTGGATTTTGTGTGTCTTCTGAACGTTTAGTAGATTCACGTTCTGCCTGCTCCAATGCTGATTCTTCTGTTTTAGGTTCTTCTTTTGGAGCCTTGCTGGCTCCCCTTGAACTTTCTCTTGGTGGAATTTTTCCTGCACCAGTGTTAGTTGGATTAGTGGGGGGGGGTTGTTTTTGAATCTCTAGAGCTTACAAATCTACCCTTATTATCTCTATATCTATGCATAAAATTGAAATTTGATTCTTAACTGAATTGAAATCCTAATTCTATCTAGAAGGTAAGAAGGCAACTTGGCTTCGGAGAACCCCACTATAGTGGCCACGTGGCTCTTCACTCACGTCTTAAACATTTTATCCTCCTCCCTCAAGCAGCCTTTAAAATCATTCAAAAAATATGCAAACAATCTAAAAAATAAAATCACTTCCTACCGTTTGCAACTCCCCAACAATTGTGCCAAAATGTTGTGCTACTTATATGTTTAATATAATTCACTCATTAATTATCAATCTGGGATTCATAATCAAAAGAGTTACAAGACACCAGTAAGAAAGTTAATTCTAATGTCATGAGTATAGAACTATTCTAGATTAAGTATGCTGGGAAAACAAACTAGCAAATCAAAACACATTTTGGTTGTCTTTCACAGATAGCCTATCTACTCCATTATGGCACATGAAAGTATGATATGGAGTTATTTTGGCATATCAACTCTGCAATCTGAACCAGAAAACTAACTATGCAATCACACTTCTGAAAGGGAAATCACACATCAATCATCAAGACATAGCATGGGTAGTTCAATAGTCAATATACTGAGTATGTTGTGGTTCACAATGTGTTGTTGTAAACTTCACTAGTTCGCCTTCAAATATATCTGACTACTGTTGCCAACATTTATGCCCATGAAACAAAATCAACTTCATAAAAACAGAAACAGATCATATGCAAAAATATCTCTAAGCAATCGAAGCCTAAACTGAACTATACTACTATCATCTGAAAGAATTAAGATTCAAATAATCTAACATCTATACTATTGAAATCAACTACTAACACTAATCTATAAGGATGCTTACCTTTGTTGGGAGATGGGCCCTTGCCACTTCAACAGGTCAACGACTGGAGTCTACAACAAGCTTTATTTCAATCCACACATTCCTCTTACTTAGATTTCAAAACATAGGATTAAACTATGCTAACAACTCAACTCACATTCATTCATAAATGGTCAAGACCTGGAAATAATTGACATCCTTATATTAAAACTTCAACTCAGAATATGTTCTACTATATGTAACGCTGCTTCACCTACTGTGTTGTGCTAACTCTCTTCTACCTCCACCATCCTTGCCATGACTATTTAAACAGTCTTAGTCGTGAAACACAAGGAGGTGAAATCTTTAGCAAATTAGTCAATTGTCAAATTTATATATTTGGTTACATATTTTAATATTCATCCTCATGACACGAAGTGTATGAGGATGAAGCAATAGGAGAACAAGCTTATCATAACCTTGGTAAATCTTTGATGATTCAACAAACATTAAACAATTATCTGTAGTACAATTTTGGAGCTAAACTTGGTATATTCTACTTCCTATATCGGTACCGGATTGTGATAGGTGAGATTCGGTAAATGGTACCAGATCTGAATAGTGCACAAGTGGTTGGTACCAGATCGTGACAGTCTGCGACCATTGGTACCAGATCATGACAGGTGAGATTTGGTGCCATATCTGATGGAAGGTGTGCTTGGTACCGGATGGCTGAGTTGGTACAGAAAGGCTGGACTCATCTAGAGATCAAAGGTTATACATGGCAAATTGAAACATTAGTACATGAAACATTTAGTCTCTTAGCTCAATAAACCACAAAAATGCATGAATTAATTATACTTTACCTTATGACCTCATCAATGGCTAATGGTAGTGTTCTTTTTCATTTATCTAAGCTTAGGTAAGTCAAAAAGGTATAGATGAGGAGTATAATAGGGTAGTGGGGATGTCAATTTAGAGGCTCAACACATATCGTGCCTTAGCCTTTGTTGTTTCTACCCACATTTTCTCTAGACTAGTGTGGATTTTTGTCATTATCAGAGCCCTTACCCAATTTTTGTTGCAGAGGTTACCTGCTGGACTTAAGAGATGAATAGAAGAGGCAGGTTGTCGGGCCTGTGAGAAAATCTCTCCAAATGATAGAGTGTGTTGGGGAAGTGATTTCTCCTAGAGGGAATCATGTAGCAACTACAGTACTCTGAGATTTCTGGTCTAGCCTGTTGTTGAAGCCCTAGAAAGAGGGGTGGACAGCCAATGGACTTGTGATAGTGAAGGTGTACATTCCTGGGGTGGGATAGGTGTGTGGGGAATGAGGGTATGTGGGTTATGGGCATAAGTGGCTTTTGGGAGAAAATCCTTCCCGTTGATCTGTTCAAATTTCATGTTGTCCTTTCTAAGCCTAGGAATCCCTTGCCTGGTGGAATTTAGTCCCACCTCAGGGGTGACCCACTGTTGAGCGTGATGAGCAGCATGGTCTAAGGCTAGGAGGTTCGTGGAAGGCCTACGCGTTGTTGGTGGTCATCTATTAAAAGATAAGTACCAAATATTTTTTCACTATATGTTGTGTATTTGTATTTGTATTATAATTAATGAGTAATGCCTATGTATATATGTTGCAAGTATGTGTTAATATTGCTTCTACATGAACAGGTGTATGATTAGAGTATTGACATATGTTTAATT
>JASDQU010108411.1:22668-51593 GCA_032191745.1 Picea mariana | reverse complement strand
TCCGGGTTGGAATTTGTGCCTTGAGCTTGTATGTTTTCAACACTCGTTCCTCCTTTGTAATGTAATATTCCTTTATTCTTTTTCCACAATAATTGAAAAGGACCAAAAAAAAATCAAATATACCCCAAAAAGAGGAAGGGAAAAGTATTTTCTTTATTGGCAGCTCAATGAGTCACCCTTGGATAAAGCACATCCATCCATTTGTTCATCAGACTATGGGATGTAGTACGACCTTAGGGAGCCTTTTCTCGCTATATAGAGTTGTGTCCTCCACCATTTGGTTATTCTTCCAAACATATGGAGAGTTTGCATTGCCTCCTTCTTAATAGACTTATGATTAATTCCATGCTACCTGAGTCTCATCATTTGTTGTGCTATTATCCAAGGGAATTTTTTCACCAAGCCTAAGTCGGCCCCTCTGCAATATGTTTCTTGTCCTCATACCTGGCCATCTTGAACATCCAATCAAGTCCATGTTCAAAATCATTGAGGCCTTCAGTCTGATCATCAATATTATCAAGTCCATTATCGACGAGCCGTCGAAGACCTCTGGGTAGTGCAGTCATACACTCATATTACACTCCTACACAAGTTTTGAAGATTTTGAAGTTGTTGCTCGAGCTCTGAAGATCTCATCTCTAGCCATCAGGTCGTATCAACTTCTAGAAGATGAATACTCTATACGTATATCTTTTCAATTTTGAGATGTAGCTTCATTGTGTATTGTTCGTGACTACTCTTTATATAGTTATATGACATGGATCTATAATGTATTTGATTGGTAGCCATGATTCTATTTTATCCTGAGCATGGGTATGCCCGCCTCGGTGAGACATGTGTTATTTTGCAGACGGCGCCTCCCAGTTCCTAATCCTTGGGTTCAATCGTTCGGCACATTAGTAAAGATTGGTAATGTATTTTGGACATCAAATGCTCTTCTGACCTCACACATCAGGGGGCATCTCTTATAACCCTAAATTGCACCACACATGATTACTTGGCATCAAGCCATCTCATATCCCTTCTTTTCCAAAGCACTGTTGAACAACTCTTTGAAAATCCTCTTTTATAAAGGCCCACACGCCCTACTCCATTACTGCATGCATGTACATGCTGGCTGACACAAAACAGCCTGTGTGGACCAACAAAAGCATGAAGAAAGGAAAGTTGCTGATGGAATACAAAATCTATGGGTGAGTTAACTAAAACTCCTGGCCATGCATGGCCGAGGGTTCGTCCAAATACCTAGCTCCTTTTGTCCTATAAAAGAAGGGGTAGGGGTCCCATTTGGAGGGGGGAAAATATAGCAAAGAAAATCTGCCCATTTGCGTATTTCCATTGTCCCAACCCTTTAGCCTTTCCTGATGCCAAAGGAGATACAAAGCAAAGCAGTTGGAAGACAGTAGAAGAGGAGCCTAGGATCAGGTTCGTGGAGTGGTGGCCGGTCTCAACTTTTGTAAGTTGACTCATTCAAAGTAATAAAGAAAATGCTTTTCCCATCCAAATTCATGAACTTTTTATAGTTTGATTAGTATATGTTTAGATTTCTAACCCATTAGTATATAAGTAGGATGCATGCGTAGTTGTTGCTTGTCTTGTATGCAGGCCAACTTTGGAAGGAGTATTGCGAACAAGTAATCAAGTACAACAGAGGATCAACATCAAACATAGGGAATGAGGTAGGTTGATCTTTCCTTGCATTTACTAAGAAAAGGGGATTTAAATCTAGGGATGAAGGTAGAAAGTAGTTTTTCTTCGGTCATATCTGCATGCAAAGTCTGAACTCTATTTGCTAGTCCGTAGGGAGATTTTCCTCACAACAACATTTCATCTTCTGCATTGTTTTATTGATCTGTAATTTCTTCTATTCGATGCTCAGTTTCGTCTTTGACAGTCATGGCAGTTGTTGGCTTCCCCTCTTCAAAACTCAAGTTATTATAGAAAATAGAAGAACCAAATTCGGTATCAACAGAGTAAATAGGATGATTATTTGGTTGAGTTTTGCTACTCACCATGTACTTGAGCAAGAATTCTCTATACAACCTCCTTTCTTGGCCAAAAATAAGAGTAGTATCATATGACATGTCCATTTGCAAAGTTCCCTTCAACTTTGCATCCCAAGATCTAGATAAGAGCATGCCAAATTTCAGAGGGATGTTGACAACCACCACATCCATGATCATATTTTTTGATGGGATTGGAGACGAGGATACGACTAGATCTTTCATCAAACCTAAGCGTTTCACCTTCCTTGATTCAAAAGAGAAAATATCCTTATAAGGTCTTTCAATGCCTAGGAACAAATAATACATGACCACCTTGGGCATGAGATTATGTGACACTCCTGAATATAACATGGCATTATGTAAGGTCATGTCATGAATTTTAAGGCTAACATAGAAAGGAGGAACATCATCAACATCGACACTCTCTTCCATGCGCGGGCCAAACAAGATGGCAGGGTGATCATCTTATATGTTCAAGGTTTCATGGGATTCTTCCATCTTTAGCATTTTAATGATCTGATTTCTATATTCTCCATTCTTGATAAACTCATTAAACAAAACAATTTTTTTTTATTTTAGCCATTTCACTTTCAAAATTAAAAGGAGACAGATCTTTTTCTACCTCTTTGATGATCGTTTCCTTTCTTGCCTCAGGTGTTTTCTTAGGGGGTTCTTCCTTTGATTTCCCTTTCTCTATGACATCCCTTATTGAATTATCGTTCTTCGATTGGCTTGAAGAAAGGGTATTTGTCTGAAGTTCTCTTGTAGGATTCACCTTTGGAAGATTTGCAAGAGCCTTTTTACTTCTAAGGTTATGCTACTTCTAAAAATGAATAATAGTGTTGTGGTATCCTTTCCTAAACTCTTTTATTTCTGATGACAACATATCAACATTCTCCTGCATAAACTTGTCATTCACATCCATAAATTGATCATGCTCTCCTTTTTTTAAGGACAAGTTTTTTTTTGTATCGTCACAACAATGCAACTGGTCTTCAATTATTTGATAAAAATATTTGTTTGCATTGTTTTTTTGGAAAGGAAGTTTTATTTGTTTATCACCTTGATCTCTTTGATCTCTTTTCCTGATCTGTGGAACTCAGGCTCTTCTAAACTTTTGATTGTTGGGATGAAAATCAGTTTGATCCCTAGTGGCAGGCTTATCTTCCATGACTATCCTTTCCATGAGTCTTTCCATAGTCTTCATCATCAAGTCAAAATTTTTGTTTGATGATTGAGATGTAGAGAGATGTAGTTCCCCATGGAACCTCTTCACACTTCTATCAAGATTATGTTTTATCTTCCCTGATGCCATCAAATTCACTTCTACTTCAATTGTGTCGCTCATCATATCATCAAGTGTACTAGATATTATTTCTCTTAATAGTAAGGCAAAGTTAATGTCAAAAGAATTAACATATAAAAGTTGGGTAGCTCTAGGAGGAGGTTTGATTTCTGTGGGAATTGAATTATAAACTTTCATGAATCTAGTTGAGAAGTATTGCACTAATTCATTTGGTGATCTTCTTATATTATTGTACTAAGTTAGTAACTGAAGAGGATTCTTTTAATCACCCCGCCTGACAAGAAAAAGTGTTTCAAAAGATACAAAATTAAGGATGATCATTGTTAGAATAGATTTGAACCATTTTACAACCTCTCTTGAGAGACTTTGTGAAAAGAATATTGTCTTTTCATCCTCATAATCTACATCTTCCATTTCGAAAAAGTCATTAAACAAATCTAAGTGTTTTTGAGCCAAAGTATTCCCTTCAACATTGTATAATTTAATTCTCTGATTATAATAATGAGGCAAATCATGTAATTGGGCAGGAAAGGTGAGAGGGGTGAATCTGGAGGCCATGAATCTAGGAGGAATTTGAACTGGCTAAATAGTCTCAGTAGGGATTACAATAGTTTGAGGGGGGTTGGTTGGTATCAAAGATTGGAACGTTTTCTCGTCGAAGATGATTTCATTCAAATAAGATTATGATTTGGACTTGAATAGGGTTTTTTCAAATAATAAATCGAAGTCAAGGTCATAAATGATTTTTACGCCATCTTTAGGTAAATATATATTCCTTTCCTTCTTTTGTGCATAATTTTTTCATGATCAGACACGGATGTTGTAGGCTCTGGATCAGGGTTCGCTCTAGTGTAAAATTTCTTAGGAGTTAGGATTTATGATTCAGAATACTCTACTCTATTGATCTTATTCAATGAATTTGTCAGGGTAAGATAATTTTAATCCAATATAGGTATTTGATTCCAAGTTACCCTCATGAATCAAATCTACAGTTTTAATCATTTTTTCCCAGGGAAGGTTTCCAATTTCATCCCGAGCAACAACGCCAAAATGTTAGCACTTGGTAAATTGTTGGGCTGAAGAGAAATGACCTACCAAGGTAACCTACAAACCAACTTTAAGACTGGAAAATAACCTTTCCAATATAGATAGGGATTTCTCTGAGACCTAGTCTCTGATAGATAATAAATTTGGTTTGACGACTAAGTTTATATGCCTAAGAAAAAAACATTTGGTTTTGTTGGCAAGGAAATATAGTACTTTTGGGCTATGGAGCCAACCCCCTGAAAATGAGAGAAATCAATGAATGGTAAGGGAAAATTTTAGAGGATAAAGAATAAATAGGAAATGGTCTTTGAGTTTCAATATCGTTGTGTATGGCTGAAGAAAGGATAAACATAAAGAAAATTAGAGCATCGTTAAAGATGAATTCTGACTTAAATTAGAAGAAACACACAGAGTTTAAATGGATGAATCTAAAGCACCATGAGATGAATTTTAAACCCTCTAAATATTTACAATTTAAACAAATGAAAAAGACATAAATTTTCATTAATCGAGAAGTACACGTGAATATAGGATCACAATACATCAAACCACCATCATTAGAATATTTTCATCAAAGCTTCAGTACCTCTGCATTATATTTCCATCAGATTCAAAACATTACATTCAAGAGTCCTTTGTCTACCCTACGTTTCCAACCCAACTTACATAAAAAAAGATACAATATATAGAAAACTAATTCCCTCTTGGGTTGCCATGCTTCAAAATCCTTTCCCATAGAACCTTGGATTTGGTTACTTCCCCCCAGGACAACATTTTTAGCAAAGTTTACTAAAAATAGAAATTTGACTACTCCCAATCATAACATAACCGAAATACTCATTTCAATCATATGGTCATGAGTAGTATTTGACCATTTGGATGTGATAAATCAACGTTTCCTCCCAAGGGGTACACGAGTAATCATGTGTACTGCTAGAAACTTTGTCACCTTTGTATAATGTATTCTAGTTGTTGTTGCATGATCACTGGTTGTATCATGCACGTGGTGAGTTGGTGTAGAAGATGTTTTTTTTTGGTCACTTGTGCAACTCCAGGTAGCAGCAACGGTTGGGGTCCATGCATCTCTTTCAAAAATGGCATGTGTTTCATTTATACCTGGCCTTCTTAGTAGGTAAGTTTACAGCGTCTGTGCAACGAATATTCACTGCACATGTGTTGCGTGAGATTTCTTGTTAACGTAACAAAATAGGATATGTACGGAGAAATATTCCATGCCATGATCCAAAAAGATAAAAATGGGGTTTCCTTACTCATTCCTCCAGCGTCTCCTGAAACCTTAAATCTATGATTGTTTTTCTTAAGGACCAGTTTCGTTCGTGCAAACTCTTCTCCTATCTCAACAAAATCACATTTCTTTTTAGTTTTGATTGAGAATTGGAGAGAGTTGCACATGTGTTGTCAATGGATGGTCTACACTCTTTGAAATGCTCTATGATTTTTTACTCTGATATCCTTTGCTCCTCCCAAAGCTCAATAATTACATCTTGTTCCTCTCTGAGATATTTTTAAGCCAATTTACATTCCCTCTTCTCGTTGTGCGAGAGGTAGGGGGTACTTGGCCTACTCGACTCTGCGAAGTTGGTGTTTCAATGGTCCTTTATTCCAGTTGTTTTCTGAACTCTCTTCTTTCTTGATAAATTTGGGAAATAGTGTGTTGTGCTTGCTTCAATTGTTGTGATAACTCCTGAATATTTATATTTTCATCATCTAAATTTCCCTGCCCTTCATCAATTCCCTTTCTTGCACCTTCAGTAGTCTCTAGCTAAATGGCGTGCATGATAAATCTCATGGAAACATACTTGGTGCATGGTTTATTGGGAGCTTGGATATCCTCAGTTTTATTAGTCAACCTTGACCTGCCTTTCTTCTAGGATGTTGGCTGACGGGATGATGAGTCTTCTATTTCTTTTCCTTTTCTTTTTCCTGTAACATCTTTCTTTCTCACCTCTGCACTATGAAGTGTTGTTTCCTCTACATATAGAGGAATGTCTCCTTTCGGGTCTTTGGGGATGTTAGCCGAATTCGGAAATGAATCTCAATCTCTGTTCAAATTTCTCAATTCTTCAACTATTAACATCTTGATTAATGAAAAATGGTACAAATTGTTTATAATTGATCATCTTTGGCCTGCACGTTGTTTTCCATCTTTCCTAAGCTACGAGAAAATAAGAAAGGTAAATTCAAGGGTTTTCTCCTTATGAAGTGCATCAGTAACCTGATGTGATATGGATACACCTTGTCGAACCTTCCTTCACAAGTGAAATATCTTCTGATTATCTTTAAAATTTTCTCAAACAGCTCTAGGAGATACTGGCTTGGAATGTCGGTTCTAATTTTCCGATTCCAACATTGAGGATTGATGAAATCCATATAGGATGAAATGTCTAAAGGAATTCCTTTAAATCATTTTTCTCCACGCGAAGGGATCTCCTTCATAGACTACAAATTTTCCTTCGTCACTCAGAAAGTGATTCTCGCAATTGTCACGTTGACCCCAGTAAAATTGAGGGAGAACTGCTTAGCCAATTTTTCATTATACCCTTTGATCCCTTTGCAGAAGCACATACATCCATCTTGTTCAAAAGACACCCTTATTGTTGTGTATTCATTTATTAACTACAAGTCTGGAGGTTCCAACCACATGGCCCAACCACTTCTCGCCTTCTTTCTGATGCTTTGGGACATTGCCATGATGCTGATATATATTAATTTCATGTGCACAGTAATGAATTGTGATACCCTCTCTATGCAGAAAATAAAAATGACGAACTTCATAGAGACTGCAAGAAAAGGAAATAAAATAAATATTTGCGCGACAAACAAAAATCAGCCATCGAAATACATGGCGTGATTGTAAAGAGCTGTGGAAAATTTTAGCAGAGTGGGGAAACTAGGTCCAGTAGAAAACTACAATAGGAGACCTCACGTGTTAGGGAATTGTAATGAAAATTTCCGGTGCAGTGGAAAAGCTGGGCGCGGTAGAAAAGTACAATGTAAAAAATTCAGTGTAGTGGGTAAACTAGGTGTGGTAGCAAACAACAGTGAGAGACTTGGTGCAAGCGGAAAATTTCGGCGCAGTGGGAAGACTCGGCATGACAGTAGGGAATTCAGAAGGAAAAAGGATGATTTTGAGAAGAAACAATCTGTCCACAAAGATAGATTGTAGAGAACTCCAAAATACTTTAATCAATGTTTTAAAACAACAAAGGAAATGCAGCGAAATCAACACAACAAACTTACGTAAGGAATGGCAACAAATAACCTTCACGCAGGGAAGGGCTCCAGATCTTACTGAGAAAAATAGGGATAATGCACAAACTCTGAAAGTGAAAGAGAGGAATGTAGGGTGACCAATATTTATGCTTGAACAAGTATGGAAAGAGATTGTTGTTCCTGAGTTTATACTTTAAGGCTATAAAGTATAACATCAAGGCATCTGTAAAGGTAAAAAGGAATAACTTAAGAATAAGAATTGAAGAGGAAGGCTGAAGCAGAATCAGTTTCTCAACTGTCTCTGTCTAGCTTCCCGCTATTCTTGGATGCTAATATCTTTCTCAATAGCAGCCCATGAACGTTCTAATTCGATCCGATTAGTTGTTGTTTGTAGGATGGTATTAAATAGGTTCAGAGCGATACTGCTTTGATCTTGAAGGCCAGGTTCAATGTTGGATTGTCTGCTATTTGGGACAGTCACGGAGAATAAGATTCTATTTAATTGTGAAAGAATTTAATCAAATTGTCACTTCAAACTTTTAAGACATGAGAATAGGAAAAACAATTTTGAAATTCAAAACACTAACATAAATACATTTGAGGCTGTTTCCTAGATTTGCAACAATTTGAGAATTATAAAATAACAAAGAAGTACTACTAAAAAATATGAGGCTTTAATCAAGAAAGATCTCATATTTTTAATAGGCAATAAAGAAGGAAAACGAGATTTCTAATGAAAAGTTAAGTATTAAGGTTCAAATGATTCATAGGTCTTAAAATCACTGATAGCAATTTCAGAGGAAAAGCTGTAAATAATTTGATATCCAAATCAATCTGAACTATAAAAGATGTTTACAGATAACTTCAAATTGATTATTCATTAGAAAAACATTGAATGAAAAACATAATAAAGTATAGTAAACAGGGTTGAAGAACACATAGCTACAAATTGGCAGGATTCAAAATCTCGTCTGTATCATATATTATGATGGATTGGAAAATTGTTAATTCAATCGGCTCTCTCCAAAAATCCAAAAGCCTTTTCTTCGTATTTTGAAAATACATTTATACATCTTCATCAAATATTTTCTCGTTGGTGATCAACCAACATCTTAAGATTACGGTTACATATATGAATAATGTCAACCGTTTACATTTCTTTTCTAATTTCTAATAATGAAAATATTCAAAAAAAAAAAAAAATGCTTTTACATTTGTGTTGATGAACTTTTTTTCTCCGCCTCAAGACAGTGAACACACTTTCCCAAAAATTTCACAAAAGCTCTAGGAGCGTCTAATATCTCTTTTACTTCAAACATGAAGATTCTTTTCTGTAATTCAGGCAAACGATCTTCTATCATCTTCCCTGTGAACTTAATAGTTTGCAACTTTAGGTTCTGTGTCACCATCCATTTGTCGATTTCTGTGATATTGATTAATTTAATTTTTCAGATCTCTATCTTCATTTCCTCCAACTATTCTTTGAACCTTAGCTGGTGCTTGGCAATGTTAATCTCACCTAATAATCCAGGACAATCATCTTTTCCAATATTCAATGAAGTCCTTTCTAAGAGATCAAAAATTCCATGGCAATCATCATTGACATCTCCGGTTATTCTTTTATATTCGGCTAGGTCTACTTCCCACACTTTAAGTATTATGTCTCCTTTAACTTATTTTGAAATGGATAATTTATGAATCCTTCTGACTTCTTCCTTTGTTGAGAGGGATACTGCCTTTTGGAAAGTTGCTCTAGCTGCTTTCGCTTCCCTTTCCGTTTGGAAAACATTCTCCAAGGATTTATTTGTTTCTTGAAAGTAATTATGGACTACATCCAGATTCAAAAACACTTTGTGTTGTTCTTCTTCTATTTTCAAATGTATTCCCAATGCTTGTGTCTTGAAAATTTCAAGTTCAACTATTTGATTAGTAATAGAACTAATTTTATCGTGTAACTATTTATTTTCTTCTTCCTGCTTTTGGAACTGTGCCTGTGTAACCTGTATTATTTGTTTTCCCTCTTCTAAGTCTGTTTTCATTTTCTGAATTTCTTGAATATCTTTTAGTCTATCTTGTTCTAGACCCTTTTGTATTCGCCAACTAATATTTTTCTCAGTTTCTTTCAATTTGTCTTGTAGCTGAGTTATTGTTTGGTCTTTTTGTTCGAGCATGGTTGTTAAACTGCCAACAGAATATATTTTTGCCGATGCTATAGAAACCATCGTACCTTCTAACTCTGTATAAAATTCTCCATCTTTAAGCTTCTTTCCATCTATAATGACCCTATGTTTTTTAATCATCCCCTCTCCTCTCGGATCAATTTCCTGTTTGAAGATTGCTCTTCTCTTTTTACTGAAAAAAAATCTAATGGAGGGATTTCATCTCTTGAAATTGGCTCTAGATCAGTGACATACAGAGCTCCTTCATGGGGGGTTCCATAAGTTGACTGCAATGGGCTTAAGGAAGTGATGGGACTTCCAAGCTTTGTTGATGTTGTTCCTCCTGTCTTTTCTGGAACATCCTTAGGGATTTCTGGGGGTGTTTCCAGCTCTTTTCCCTTCCCTGTCTCTGATTCTTTTGTCTGGGAACCCTCTGTGTCTTGGGAAGGTATCTCAGTATCCTTCATCTTGCCTTTGAGATTTTCTTTGTCCTGTGTATTTGTTTCAAACCCTGGGGGAGGCCCTTCCTTCTCTAGAGGTGTGGTCGAAACTTCACCCTGTGAACTCTTCGATAGGCAACTTCACCTATGGCCCTGGAATGACGCGAATCTGGTCTGTGACTCAGGTGGCATGGCCTGTACTCTGTTTAGTACTTCTTCATAGGATTTAACATCCTTGAATACATCATCATAGATAGATGTTTAATGTTCATAGGCCTTTAGATTACAATGTATAAAATGCCTGCTTATTATTTGGTAGGGGTCATACTTTCTGTGCTCAATATCTACTAATTTCACTTCTTCTAATGATTCAGCCTCTACCTTAGAATGGCCTAGATTTAATAAAGAAAATTTCCCAATATGTACAGGGAAAGTTGGTCGTGACTTCTTCTGAGCTTCTTTTAGTTCTAATCCAACACCGCCTTTTACTATCTAATGGGCTACCTCCCTACACACCAATCTGTCCGATAGGAATTTAGGGAGTGCATGAGGAGGACTAGAACAACCGTAAACCCTAATGTAGGAAAAATTCTCCTCAATAAACCAGTTGGCAATTTCTTTAAGATTTTGTGTGATTGCATAAAAAATGCGAGGGGGTTCGCATCCAAAAATTATTTTATGCATCGGAATTATAATAAAATGAGAAACCTCATAAAATGCATCCTTAGCATTTTCTTCCCAAAGGGCCGAGTGATATTTATGAATGGATTATGGACAATAAATGTTCCAACTCCAATTCATTAAGGGAAAAGGAGTCACATAACAGATTGCATCCATAATGTATGATGACATGTAAAAGGTTGTTGGTTGTCCCTTTGATTTTGTTTCTTTGTAGTTTGAGATTTCCTGTGTTAGGTTATTTGAAAAAATCTTGTGCCAGTTAAAATCATTCCCTTCTGAAGCTTCTTATAAAAAGGGCACCCAATTTGCATGAAAATGGCAAGGATCTTTTCTCCCGAAAAGTCTACATAGCATAATAGCTACATATACCATGTATTCATTCAAGGATGTTGTAGCATAAATCCCATGGGCATCATCTCTAAACTTTTCTAGACACCTCGCCCATTCTCTAATCATATCAGGATATGTCCAGTCTGCCTCAATGCATTCTTTCCTCTGAAACTTTGCTAAACATTCGGCATTAAAAGTATGTTTAGGATTTGGCGAGAGTTTATACATTACTTGTATATGTTCTGGCCTGAATGAGCTGACGATAACTCCGTGATCATTTAAGATGCTCCTCGTCGGTATATCGACCTTTTCTAGGGCCCAACTGATCATATCATTGTATGCCACGAGCTGCGGGCGTGCAACGATCTTATGAAGCTCTAACTCAGCTATGTCTCGACAAAGATTCTCAGAATTAGGATGAGCATTTTGGATTTCATATTCCAGAAATTCAGAGATTTGAGTCCAAGACTTAATGGAGTCTATAGTGTGTGGTGTGGTGTCAGAGATGATATCTCCTTCCTGTGTATCTTCACTCTTCTTCGGTGCCTTTTTCGGTGTCATGAATTTACGTTAAATTGAAAACCTGTTACAGAAAATGAATGAACGATATCAACTAAGTGTTTCTTGCGCTTGATGAAATAAAAACACAGACATTAAAATGCTCACTTTGAATGCTTTTAAAAGTGACAGGATTGACATAACTGTCAAGAATTCAAGGCATTTAATGCAGAGGATATATCTCTGAGATACGCATTTAATGTCCGTATTTAGGCGCCTTCGGATTTTTAAAGAAAACTTGGGACACTTTACTTAATCGGAAAGAGAAACATGAACAAAAACTTAGAAAGAATGATTATCATTAATCTTATTTTGGAAAAAAGGTTAATTAGTGCTCATCATAGATTAAGACTGAAAACTTTTTTTTTCGGGATTTCGGAAATCATCATGTCGAGAAGTATGTTATTGATGAAATCCGATCTCCGAAATCACGAAATCGCGACGTGTTAATTAAGACTTAAAACATTTTAGTGAAGTAATTAATTGAGATTAAACGTTTTCGAGATTTCGGGGATCATGATGATAGGAGAAGTATGTCATCGATGAAATCCGATCTCCGGAATCGCGAAATAGCGATGATTTTTTTTTAAAGACAGGACTTAAACTCATCTTAATTAACTAACTAATCATGATTAAGGCCAAAATAGAATTAGTTTTATTTAACACAAACTATGATCGGGGTTTCGTGATTCGGGATTTCGGGAATCATGATGACAGGAGATGTGTTATCACTACATTGCAAATCCCAAAATTACAACATGATTATCTTAACCCTTAACCTTTCAAATTAGAGAATTAATTAATCTGTGTTTTAGCTAAGACTTCAATGTTTCGGTAAATCGGGGATCGATATTTCGCGATTTGATTTGTATCGAAAAATATGTTTTCAACAAACCCTGAATCCCGAAAATTCTTCAAGCTTAACCTTAAATCCATTAGTTTTAAAACTTATCATGATTAAAATGATTTCATAGAAAAGGCATAGGGATTTCTTATAATTCTTTTAACTTTCTTTGCCTTTTATTATCCAAATAATTAAATTATTTTAGAAAATGGTCCCGTGTGTTTTGGATTGATAACGAAACTCATGTTTTGTGAAAAGCCGAAACCCAAAAAAAAAAATTTAGGCCTTAAGGATAAAAAATTTAAGAATTTTTTCAACATAGGCTCCAACTGGGGACCTCGTCTCCTTGTGGGATGAGAAGAACATGTAGACTTAGTTCCTTCATTGGGTTAATGGTGTCAAGGGTTTATCACTGCCGAAACTACCAAGGAAGAGGAAAAAGAGGAAAAAAAATAAATAAATCATTTTAACTTCTGAAAATCTTTTCAAAGTTCTTATTTTTTTTAAACTCAGTTGTAGTCTCCTTCATAATCTTCTCCTTCTTGTATAAAAATAAGTTAGTATTAAGATGATCAAAGCAATCTTAGGAACCTCAACAAATTTGTGACTTTCGACTTGCATCAATCAAAACAAAAATTATATTTTTAAATGGGGAGCTCTATCTAGACTTGGGATGTAGATCCGGTTTCAAAAAGATTGGTAACTAGAGTAGAGTGGTAGATAAGTATGACAACCTTACAGATACCTCAGATATTGCTTCACTGCCAACGGGCTTGTTCAGTACCCCGGTGAAGTTATTTGTCCCTTTTTTACTGAATTTCCTTTCACCGCTTCGAGTGCTAATTATATATTTACACTCAGATATTGCTTCACTACCAGTGGGCTTGTTCAGTACCCCGATGAAGTTTTCTATTTCTTTATATTAGATGAGGGAAATCATTTAAATTAATTTACTTTCATTGTCTTTTGGACTAGATAGGGGCAATCAAATATGAATTTCCTTTCACGATCTGTCTTATATTTAACTTATGAATACGAAGCAGGGGAAATCAATGATACTTAATATACCAGGGGTGGTATCTGTGTAAAAATTTACAATAGAGGTTTTTCAACCTATTTTGATTACTCTAGACCAACCTTTTCTCAACTATCAAAACACCTAAGTCTGCAGAGAAAAAAGGAGAAGATTAATTTCAGGGGTTTTCTTTTGAGCAAGCTTAAAATCCTCAGACAAGCTGTTAAGAAACCTAAGAGAGACAGAATCATACTAAGCATAACCATGTTTAGTCGGAGAATAAGAAATATGAGGACTGGTCTCACTGATTTAGAACTATTTTTCGATTTCAAAAGTTAAGACATAATCTCTCCTACCTCTATGGGAAACCCTAAAAAGCAAATGATTCAGAATTGAGGGTATAAAAAGGAGACGTCGAATGATTTGTAAGTCAGAAAACAGAGGTTATAAATTAAACCTAACCCTTTGGACTCTTCTCTTAAATATTTTTACTTCGATTACCTCTAATTTGTTCTAGGTGAAACCCCTAAGGCTTAAGTATTGAAAACACTTTTTTATTTACCTATCAGCTTACGAGATAAGCAATGCATTTTTTGAATTTTTTGAATTTTTTTTAAATGAACTTTGCTAGAACTCATAAATTTTCCTTACCATTATCATTCTTATTTTTTTAAATAACAGAAAATCTTATCTATCACCTATTTTTGGCAAATTTATCTTCTGCTTTCAGGCTGTCTGTCTGCTGCTTTTTCTTGTCAGGTTGTCAACCAGAATCCTGTGAAAGGACAATATAAAAAGTACCATTTTTTATTTTTTTTAACAGAATGAAAATAAACTTTCTAAAGAAAATTACGAAAATAAAAAACAAAACGGTATATACAGTGGAAATTCTAGAAATCAATTATTCCATATAATGTTTTAAAAACGCCCGTTGACAGGGGGGTTCAGAATTTTACCATCCAAATTTTCAAGAAAAAATGAATTTTTTCCTTCAGGAGATGCTACCTTAAAAGGTCTGTACCAAATGTCATCGAATTTACCATTTTTTCCCAAATCCTCCTTCCGAGCGTCCCATCTCAAAATCAAATCCCCGGGGAGAAAATTTATGACTTTGGCTTTACGATCGAATAACATCTTCGTGTCATCCTAGTACTTCTTCAACCTTTCATCCACTACCGCCCTATGATGCTGAACTTCAATCAGCTGGTTTATCCTTCTTGTGAGAGGATTTGGTTCTTCCTTCTCGTCTTGCCATAGTTTCATTACAAGGAGTGCTAGATTTATAAGCAACACTACATCTGTTCCATATACCATTTGGAAGGGAGAAGTTCCGATAGAATTTTTCATGCCTATCCGATTTGCCCACAGAGCGTATTTTAAATGCACATGCCAAGACTTTTTATTTTCGTTTAGCACTTTCTTGATTACACTGATTAAGCTCTTGTTTGAAGATTCTGCCATACCATTTCCTTGAGGGTAGTATGTTGTGGAATGACCTAGCACAATATTATATTTTTGGCAAAAGATGACTATAGCCATAGAATTAAAAGCCTCTGCATTGTCTGTGACTATCTTTCTGGGACAGCCGAATCTAGACAAAATATTTTCTTCTAAGAAATTTATAACCACCAAATCAGTAGCCTTTCTTGTTGGGATAGCTTCCACCCACTTGGTGAAGTAGTCTGTAGTGGTTAGGATCCATCTGTGTTGAGCACTAGAATGAGGATTAATTTCACCTATGAAATATAGTCCCCATTGCTGAAAAGGAGCTTTTGTCTTGACTGGGACCAATGGCATCACTAGGAGTTTATGTTTTCCTGCAAAAATGGGCAAGGGCTGCAAGCTCGTACCTTAGCATTGACGTCTGGGAAAATTTTGGGCCAATAATAACCAACCCTCAGGATTTTATATGCCATAACTCTCCAGGCATGGTTTCCTCCACATACTCCTTCGTGAAATTGACTTATAACCTTTTCTGTTTCTGACTCGACCAGACAGACCAAGAGGAAGCCAAGTGGGTCTTTTCAATATAATTGTTTTTCGAGAATACAGTATTTGATTGCATGCAGCTTTAGTGTTCTAGCTTTGGATGGAGACAAGTCACTTGGACATTTCAATGTTAGTAAGTAGGCTACTATGTCCTTGTACCAATTTGATGACGCAAATTTCTCTTCGATTCGATTTTCAGTTATTTGGTCCTCAAGTTCATTCACATCTACCCACTCTTCCTCCTCCTCAGAGTTGTTTATCCCAAGAGCTCTGAAATTAGATTCATCTAAAAGTTTGGCTAAGCCTTGCTCCTTAACTAATTTTGTCGGTTTAACCTCCAAGTTGAACTCTTGAATTTTGGCAAGCCATCTTCCTCTTTTTCCATCACTGTCTGCTTGAACCAAAATATCTTTTACAGAGCTAGTGGGTACATATGCAATCACCTTAGAATGTAAAACATAAGTTCTGAAATATTTTAACGCTTTTACCATGGCGTATGCTTGTTTTTCCATTATATTATATTTGAGTTCGGCATCTCGGAGACTTTTTCTAAAGAAGGCTATCGGTTGCTCGAAACCTTCTTCATTCTTCTGAAGGATTATGGTAGTGAGTGCGTGTTCAGAGGCAAATGAAAAAATAAGAAAATCCTTGAGATAATCAGGGCTCGTGTTCAGAGGCAAATGAAAAAATAAGAAAATCCTTGAGATAATCAGGGCTCGCTAGTAATGGCGCCTCGCTTATAACCTTCTTGATATGGGGAAAGGATTCTTTAGCTTCTGCTATCCATTTCACTTCCCTATTTTTCCTGAGCATATCTGTAATTAATTTCACGATTTCAGCGAAGTTAGGAACAAATCTTCTCAAAAAAATTATTTTTCCTAAAAATGACTGAATTTCTTTCACATTCCTAGGAATAGCTATTGTATCTATAGCTTCAACTCTTTTAGGATCAATTATAATTCCATATCGAGATACGATGTGACCCAACAGCTTGCCTTCTTGCATAGCGAAGTGAGAATTCTTAGGATTTAAAGATAGACCAAACCTGCGGCATTTCTCAAATGTATGTTTGAGCTGTATCAGATGATCTTCATCCAATTTAGAAAAAATAGTAAGGTCATCCAAATAGATAACTACAAATTTGTCGCGTTCACCAACGAAAGCGATATCCATTGCACGTTGAAAAGTAGCACCTGCATTCATCAATCCAAACGACATTTTATCATACATAAATGTACCCAAGGAGTAGTAAAAGCTGGTTTTTCTTTATCGTGATCACTGACGACAATTTTATTGTAACCTGAAAATCTGCCAATCATTGACATCCTATTAGCTCCTACTACTTTTTCTAGAACATGGTCCATTTTAGGTAGGGGATAATTATCTTTGAGAGAGGATTTATTAAGATTTTTGAAATCGACACATAGTCTAATTTCCCCGTTTTTCTTCCTAACTGGGACCAGATTGGCTACCCAATCAGAAATACTCAGTGGTACAATTATCTTAGCATCAAGGAGTTTTTTGACTTCTTGTTCGATAACAGGTAGTAAAATGGGGTTGATTTGTTGGAGTTTTTGTTTAAAAGGTTTGACACCAGGCTTCAGGGGTATCTTATGTTTGATCACAGAAGTGTCATATGTTTTCAGTTCTTCATAAGACCATGCAAAAAAATCTTTGTATTTTCTTAACAACTTCGTATATTTATTTTTATTTTCTGTAGATAGATATTTGGATAGTTTTACCATCCGGGGGTTTTATTTAGTTCCTATGTTACAATATTCAACCTCCTCTGGTTGGGGTTGTAGGGTGGTTTTTGAAGGGATATCATCTTGATTGAATAGTCTTTCCAAGGGAATTAGACCCTTGGGAATCTGGTTGTTCTTGAGAATGAGCATTCGGTGATTCACGATTTTATCGTGAAACTCTTTAGAATCCTACCCCTCCTGCATGATCCAAATGGGATCATTTTGATTTTCTTGATTAGTGTGCGTTTCTGCAAATTCATCTAATGATTCTAGAAACTTTCGAAGCTGCTCATCATCCTCAAAGACCTGCCAATGCTATATGTTATTCAGTATCGAAGGTCGATGTCTCATTTGTATGTGATACTTTAATTTAAAAGAAGTTGGGGGTGTAAAATTTGATGCTTCTTTGGCTAAAGAATCAACCTGTTGATTTTCATACCTTGGGACGAAATGAACATTCACAGAGGAGAAAAAGTTCTCGATTAAATCCCGGACACAATTCCTATAGGACCGCAATCTAGGATGCTTGGCCTGGTATTGCCGATTCACCTGTTTTATGATTGACTCAGCGTCACCAAAGACTTTGAGTTTCTTGATTTTCATCCTCCTAACAGCTTCTAATCCTAGCACTAAAGCTTCATACTAACATACATTGTTTGTACAATCCACATTCCACTGAAGCCTATATGAAAAGGGGATTACAAATTGATCATCGGGAGCCACAAGGATTGCTCCTGCTCCGGCTCCAAGAAAAGACGAGGCACCGTCAAAATACATTTTCCATACACCAGTGTTATATACATTTTTTTTTATTTCTTCTTTTTCAGTTCTTTCTTCTATACAATTTTCATCTATATCTACTTCAAAATCATCATCAATAGATAATATACAATTTCCTAAGTCTTGTTCAGCAATATAAATGGGATGATTATTTGGTTTGTGTGGATCACCTACCGTAAATTCCAACCTAGTCTCTCTGTAAAGACGCATGAATTGTCCTCCGAAAACTGGAATTGTAGTGTATGTCATGTCCAGCTGGAGAGATCCTCCAAGCTTGGCACCCCATGACCTAGATAATAGAATACCATACTTTGGAGGGATGTCAACGACTACTACATCCATAAGAATGCTTTTAGCATGTATTTGAGCCAAATCTACCATTAGGTCTTTAATCATACCTATGTATTTGACTTTCCTTGAATCAAAACAATATAAGTCACCATAGGGCCTTGTGATTTTGAGACCAAGTTTTTCCATAATTGCCTTTGGCATCACATTGTGGGAAGCTCCAGAATCTAGCATACAGTTATGGAGAATGTGGTCAAACAAGGTTAACGTGATATAAAAGGGGGCCACAGTGTCTCTCGCACCTTCGAAGTGTGGACCAAAGACTATGTTTGGCTTGTCATCTTCTAAGTTGATGACATCAGCCTGGCTTTCATCTTCATAAAAGTTAATCATCTTGGCGATTTGTTTTCTGTATATCGGATTTTTAGCTAATTCAACAAGGGGAACAGGAATTTTGATTTTATTTATTTCATTTTCCAAATTAAAATTTCCTAGGGTCTTGTCATTTTCTATATTTAGGGCCTCCATTCCTTTATTTTCATCTTTTCTTTGTGATGTGGACTTGTTTTCATTTACAAGAGCTTGTGTCTTCATAGGGAGTGTTTCTACTGGCTCTGACTAGACAGATTGCATATCATCTGAGTGTTTTTTCGCAGGTTGTTTATCAACAACTTTTGGAGTCACCTCATCGGTTTCACCTCTTGGCAAGATCTTTTTTGTCAAAATAGTTGGGAGACTTTTGTTCCTTGGTCTTAAATTATATTTTCCATATAGTTCGGCTATAATATCATCTGCGATATCTTGATAGGTGAAATCTTCAAACATATTGTTGCTAACATTGTCTTCCGATGTAATTTCTTTATTTAAAGATTTTTCATAATCTTGTCTCTATAAATAAGGTGGTTTATTATCGTCACCAAGATTATTAATATCTTCATCGATTTCTTCAAAATATCCTAGATCTTCCTCTCCAATGAATTTTTCACTTTTGAAGGGGGTTGGAATTTTTTGGTCTTCATTTTTAATTATTTTCTGTGGGACCTGAGGATCAGGATTTTTTCTAAAATCTTTTCTGGGGAAATTATCTCTTTTCGATTTCTCTAGTTCTATTTTTGAGATCTTGTTTGAAAGTTCTCTAATTACCCTTGCCATCTCGTCTATTCTATCTCCCGAGGATTTCCCCGATCCTAAAGGTCCACCTTGTTCTTTGAATTTCCTATTTTCTTTGTTTCCAGTTTCTGTTTTTGCTTTTAATTTATCTGATGCCATCATGTTTGATTCAACCTCAAGTGCATCATCCTGCATTTTTGTGAGATCTGTTGATCTCCTTTCTCTCAATAATAAGGCGAAGTCGGGATCAAAAGTGCCAACAAAAGTCACCTTTGCTGCGGGTTGTGAAGGTTTAACCTCAACCGGGATTTTATTATACAACTTGTTGAACCTTTGAGTGAATTCTAGAACTGATTTGGAGTTTTTCTTTCTAAGGGCTCCAAATTTAGTCAAGTAGTAGAGGTGGTCCTTCCTCTCTCCCCATTGTCTAATAAAAGCACTTTCAAGTTCTTCATAAGATCTTAAAGACCCAGCTGCTAAGGATCAAAACTAGGTCCTCACCTGTCCTTCGAAAGTCTAAACGAGGAGTCTAGAATAAACATCTTTGTGTTCTATTCCGAGGATGTCAGCAAATTGGTTGAAAAAGTTTATATGTTCTTGAGCAGTCAAATCCCCTTCCCCTGCAAGTTTCAGAAGACTTTTCATATAATTTTTGGGGAGATCATGTAGAGGAACGGGAAGGACAAGAAGAGAATATCTAGCAGCTACTTTAGTGAAGATTCCAAGAAGCGGTACTTGACCACCTACTGGTCCTCCAGGGGCACCACCTCCAGCTCCAACACCTCCTTGTGCAGCCATGATTAGATTTGAGGCTGAATCTTGGAATGTGTGAGGAGAAGATTCTCAGAAACCTGGGGAAGAAACCTCAGAAAAAGAGAACGTATCGTATGAGAGGGGAAGCAAAATAGATCTTTCAAGAGTTTTCAAAATGTTTAACTGCGTAAAGTCAGGCTGGCATATAGTATGTATGGGTAAAAATACTTGTCTAAGTGATTTTAAAATCTTTTCTAGATCAGAGATTGGTGAGGTTTGCTTGATGTCCGAGTTTTTTCTGGTGTTCTTTCGGCTAATAGCCAGTTTAGTTATCGTGGAGTCGCCAAGTGAAAAATACTAGTAGCCTTAGAAGTTTTTCTATCCTTGTTCACTATCAAAGACATAAAATGTCAATGTCATTCTTCCCAAGGAAAATATTCTTTTATTTGTTCCCCGGCAATGGCGCCAAAAAGATGTTGTTCCTGAGTTTATACTTTAAGGCTGTAAAGTATACTGTCAAGGCATTCGTAAAGGTAAAAAGGAATAACTTAAGAATGAGAATTGAAGAGGAAGGGTGAAGCAAAATCAGTTTCTCAACTGTCTCTGTCTAGATTCCTGTTGTTCTTGGATGCTAATATCTCTCTCAATAGCATCCCATGAACGTTCTAATTCAACCCGATTAGTTTTTGTTTGTAGGATGGTATTAAATAGGTTCAAAGTGATACTGGTTTGATCTTGAAGGCCAGGTTCAATGTTGGGTTGTCTGCTATTTGGGACAGTCATGGAGAATAAGATTTTATTTAATTGTGAAAGAATTTAATCAAATGTCACTTCAAACTTTTAAGAGATGAGAATAGGAAAAACAATTTTGAAATTCAAAACACTAAGATAAATACATTCAAGGCCATTTCCTAGATTTGCAACAATTTGAGAATTATAAAATAGCAAAGAAGTACTACTGAAAAATATGAGGCTCTAAACAAGAAAGAATCTCATATTTTTAACAGGTAATAAAGAAGGAAAACGAGATTTCTAATGAAAAGTTAAGTATTAAGGTTCAAATGATTCACAGGTCTTAAAATCATTGATAGCAATTTCAGAGGAAAAGTTGTAAATAATTTGATATCCAAATAAATCTGAACTATAAAAGATGTTTACAGATAACTTCAAATTGATTATTCATTAGAAGAACATTGAATGAAAAACTTAATAAAGTATAGTAAACAGGGTTGAAGAACACATAGCTACAACTTGGCAGGATTCAGAATCTCGTCTGTATCATATATTATGATGGATTGGAAAATTGTTAATTCAATTGGCTCTCTCCAAAAATCCAAAAGCCTTTTCTTCGTATTTTGAAAATACATTTATACATCTTCATCAAATATTTACTCGTTGGTGATTAACCAACTTCCTAAGATTACGGTTACATATATGAATAATGTCAACCATTTACATTTCTTTTCTAATTTCTAATGATGAAAATATTCCAAAAAAAAGAATTCTTTTACATTTGTGTTGATGAACTTCCTTTCTCCACCTCAAGACAGTGAACACACTTTCCCAAAAATTTCACAAAAAATCTGGGCGCGTCTGGTATCTCTTTTTCTTCAAACATGAAGAATCTTTTCTGTAATTCAAGCAAACGATATTCTATCATCTTCCCTGTGAACTTAATAGTTTGCAACTTTAGGTATGGTGTCACCATCCATTTGTCGATTTCTGTGATATAGATTAATTTAATTTTTGAGATCTCTATCTTCATTTCCTCCAACTCTTATTTGAACCTTAGCTGGTGCTTGGCAATGTTAATCTCACCTAATAATCCGAGATAGTCATTTTTTCCAATATTCAATGAAGTCCTTTCTAAGAGATCAAAAATTCCCTAGCAATCATCATTGACATCTCTGGTTATTCTTTTATATTCAGCCAGCTCTGCTTCCCACACTTTAAATATTATGTCTCCTTTAACCTGTTCTGAAATGGATAATTTATGAATCCTTCCGACTTCTTCCTTTGTTGAGAGTGCTACTGCCTTTTGGAAAGTCGTTCTAGCCACTTTCGCTTCCCTTTCCTTTCGGAAAACATTCTCCAAGGATTTATTTGTTTCTTGAAAGTAATTCTGGACTACTTCCAAATTCAAAAACACTTTCTGTTGTTCTTCTTCTATTTTCAAATGTATTCCCAAAGCTTGTGTCCTAAAAATTTCAAGTTCCACTATTTGATTAGTAATAGAACTAATTTTATCTTGTAATTGTTTATTTTCTTCTTCCTGCTTTTGGACCTGTGCTTGTGTGACCTGTATTATCTATTTTGCCTCTTCTAAATCTATTTTCATTTTCTAAATTTCTTGAATATCTTTTAGTCTAGCTTGTTCTAGACCCTTTTGTATTCCCCAACTGATATTTCTCTCAGTTTCTTTCAATTTGTCTTGTAGCTGAGTTATTGTTTGGTCTTTTTGTTTGAGCATGGTTGTTAAATTGCCAACAAAATATATATTTGTCGATGCTATAGCACCCATCATACTTTCTAACTCTGTAGAAAATTCTCCATCTTTAAGAGTCTTTCCATCTATAATGACCCTATGTTTTCTAATCATCCCCTCTCCTCTCGGATCAATTTCCTGTTTCAAGATTTCTCTTCTCTTTTTACTGAAAAAATAATCTGATGGAGGGATCTCATCCCTTGAAATTGGCTCTAGATCACTGACATACAGAGCTCCTTCATGGGGGGTTCCATAAGTTGACTGCAATGGGGTTAAGGAAGTGATGGGACTTTCAAGCTCTGTTGATGTTGTTCCTCCTGTCTTTTCTGGAACATCCTTAGGGATTTCTAGGGGTGTTTCCATCTCTTTTCCCTTCCCTATCTCTGATTCTTTTGTCTGGGAACCCTCTGTGTCTTGGGAAGGTATCTCAGCATCCTTCATCTTGCCTTTGGGATTTTCTTTGTCCTGTGTATTTGTTTCAAACCCTGGGGGAGGACCTTTCTGCTCTGGAGGTGTGGTCGAAACTTCACCCTGTCAGCTCTTGGGTAGGCAACTTCACCTATGGCCCTGGAATGACGCGAATTTGGTCTGTGAGTCAGGTGGCATGGTCTGTACTCTATTTAGTACTTCTTCATAGGATTTAACATCCTTGAATACATCATCATAGATAGATGTTTCATGTTCATAGGCCTTTAGATTACAATGTATAAAATGCATTCTTATTATTTGGTAGGGGTCATACCTTCTGTGCTCAATATCTACTAATTTCACTTATTCTAATGATTCATCCTATACCTTAGAATGGCCTAGATTTAATAAAGAAAATTTCCCAATATGTATAGGGAAAGTTGGCCATGACTTCTTCTGAGCTGCTTTTAGTTCTAATCCAACGTCGCCCTTTACTATCTGATGGGCTACCTCCCTGCACACCAATCCGTCTGGTAGGAATTTAGGGAGTTCATGAGGGGGAATGGAACAACCGTAAACCCTAATGTAGGAAAAATTCTCCTCAATAAACCAGTCGGCAATTGCTTTAAGATTTTCTGTGATTGCATCAGAAATGCGAGGGGGTTCGCATCCAAAAAATATTTTATGCATCGGAATTATAATAAAATGAAAAACCTCATAAAATGCATCCTTAGAATTTTCTTCCCAAAGGGCCGAGTGATATTTATGAATGGGTTTTGGACAAGAAATGTTCCAACTCCAATTCATCAAGGGAAAAGGAGCCACATAACAAATTGCATCCATAATGTATGCTGACATGTAAAAGGTTGTTGGTTGTCCCTTTGATTTTGTTGCTTTGTAGTTTGAGATTTCTTGTGTTAGGTTATCTGACAAAACCTTATGCCAGTTAAATTCATTCCCTTTTGAAGCTTCTTCTAAAAAGGGCACCCAATCTGCATGAAAATGGCAAGGATCATTTCTCCCGAAAATTCTACATAGCATAATAGCTACATATACTATGTATTCATTCAAGGATGTTGTAGCGTAAATCCCATGGGCATCAACTCTAAACTTTGTTGGACACCTCGCCCATTCTCTAATCATATCAGGATATGTCCAGTCTACCTCAATGCATTCTTTCCTCTGAAACTCTGCTAAAAATTCGGCATTAAAAGTATGTTTAGGATTTAGCGAGAGTTTATACACTACTTGTATGTGTTCTAGCCTGAATGAGCCGACGATAACTCCTTGATCATTTAATATGCTCCTCGTCAGGATATCGACCTTTTCCAGGGCCCAACTAATCATATCATTGTATGCCACGAGCCATGGGCATGCAATGATCTTATGAAGCTCTGACTCAGCTATGTCCCGACGATGATTCTAAGAATCAGGATGAGCATTCTGGAGTTCATATTCCAGAAATTTAGAGATTTGAGTCGAAGATTTAATGGAGTCTATAGCGTGTGGTGTGGTGTCGGAGATGATATCTCCTTCCTATGTATCTTTGCTCTTCTTCAGTGCCTTTTTCGGTGCCATGACTTTACGTTAAATTGAAAACCTGTTACAGAAAATGAATGAACGAGCTCAGCTAAGTGTTTCTTGTGCTTGATGAAATAAAAACACATATATTAAAGTGCTCACTTTGAATACTTTTAAAAGTGACGGGATTGACACAACTGTCAATAATTCAAGGCATTTAATGCAGAGGATATATTTTTGAGATACGCATTTAATGTCTATATTTAGGCGCCTTCATATTTTTAAAGAAAACTTGGGACACTTTACTTAATCGAAAAGTGAAACATGAATGGAAGCTTAGAAAGAATGATTATCATTAATACTGTTTTGGAAAAAAGGTTAATTAGTGCTAATCATAGATTAAGAGTAAAAACTTTATTTTTCGGGATTTCAGAAATCATGATGTCGAGAAGTATGTTATCGATGAACTCCAATCTCCAAAATCGCGAAATCGTGATGTGTTAATTAAGACTTAAAACATTTTAGTGAATTAATTAATTGATATTAAACATTTTCGGGATTTCGGGGATCATGATGACAGGAGAAGTATGTCATCGATGAAATTCGATCTCCTAAATCGTGAAATCATGACGGTTTTTTTTTAAAGACAGGACTTAAACTCATATTAATTAACTAGCTAATCATGATTAAGGCCAAAATAGAATTAGTTTTATTTAACACGAACTATGATCGGGGTTTTGTAATTCGGGATGTCGGGAATCATGATGACAGGAGATGTGTTATTACTGCACCGCGAATCCCGAAATTACAACATGATGATCTTAAACCTTAACCTTTTGCATTAGAGAATTAATTAATCCGTGTTTTAACTAAGACTTCAACGTTTCGGGAAAACGGGGATCGGGATTTCGCGATTCGATTTGTATCGAAAAATATGTTTTCAGCAAACCTCGAATCCCGAAAATTCTTCAAGCTTAACCTTAAATCTGTTAGTTTTAAAACTTATCATGATTAAAATGATTTCATAGAAAAGGCGTCAGGATTTCTTATAATTATTTTAAGCCTATTTGCCTTTTATTATCCAAATAATTAAATTCTTTGAGAAAAGGGTGTCGTGCGTTTGGGATTGATAATGAAACTCATGTTTTGTGAAAATCCGAAACCCGAAAAATGAAAATTTAGGCCTTAAGGATAAAAAATTTAATAATTTTTTCAACATAGATCATGGAAAAGGATAGTAAATCCATGGCGGTGAGAAGTTAGAGAGAAGGTTGAAGACTTGTGCAACAGACTCATGCAATGGGTACACTTTTGAAGTGTGCTAAGTACAAATGACAAGAATGGCATGATTTTTTAGTTTTCTGACTTCATGATTAGGTAATGATGCTCATAATATATTTCGATGTGACCTTTATCCCAACCACTTGACTCGATTTTTGGAATGTAACTCCCACCTTTTTGACATGACTTGAGACTTAGGGAAATGGACCCTTATGATTTAAACGTGGAAAACCTTACACCCCTTCAACCAATTTATGGCCAAACCCGATACCATATAATTTCGAACCATTATTTATTTATTCACTAACCTTACACAGTTTGATGCACAAACTATGGCTCATCTAGGAATAAATCTAACTAAAAAAATCACGGTGTTGACATGGTACACACAAGGTAAAGATCAACACTTGGTTTCAGTATAAAGGGTTATCGCGCATCAAATTCGGTGTAGAGAAGGAGCATAGGTATGAGGAGAAATATGAGCGATTTCGACAACCTAAAGAACATGTAGAGATATGCATGGTTCAATGGAGATTAGTACCCCCAGAAGAATGGCCAAACCATTTTATTCACACACTAGAAGGCATTTCAAAGAACTGGTACACAAAACAAGAACAACATTGAGGAACTGCTAACTAGGAAGAGAAATAGAATAATTTAATAGTTACATTTTCCTTTGAGCATGAGAGTACATATATCGATACATCACTAAAAGTAGTAAGAGACGGGATATTTGAAGAACTAGAGTTTGAAATAGTCCTAGCATATCAGAAAAAATAGACTTTCATACATTTATTGCCCTGTTATCACGTCGCAAAAGAAGAAGATCTAGAAAAAAACTCAGAAAATATCTAGATCCTAGAAGTATAATATGAAACGGAAGTACAAGGTCCCAAGTTAGATTCAAAATTTTATGCTACACCATTAAATATCAAGGTCAAAATCACAACCACAAAAAAACCAAAGATGGCCAATATTGGAGATTATTGGGATAATCAGACAGTAAAAAGGATCATAGAGTTATTGCCTGAATACAATAACTTATTCCCAAAATCATTCTCAAAGATGAAGGGATTAGCAGGAGAACTAGGAGAGATGAAGATCCCTTTAAATCCATAAGCAAGACCTACCAGAAAAATAACTTATAGATTGAATCCAATATACAAGGATAAAGTGAAGGTAGAAATTGAAAAGATGCTAGAAGCAGTTGTCATAGAACCTATGGAGGAATCAGAATGGATCAATCCTATGGTGGTATAGGAAAAGAATCAAGGAGGGATCAAGATTTGTGTATATTTGAGAAAATTGAATGATCCTTTCCTACATGGCCATTTTCATACCCCATTTATAGATGATGTTTTAGAAAATGTAGGGGGTCAAGAAGCTTATTCATTCATAGATGGATTTTCAAGTTATCATTAGATCATGATAGCATGAGAAGATATGAATAAGACAACATTTTCTACAGAGTCGGGATCATTTCAATATATAGTTATGCCAATTAGATTGAAGAATGCACCAACAATTTTCTCAAGTGTAGTAGTAGCACTAGTAAATTTGGATCATTTTGCGATGGCTCTTTCAACGCTCTTGTGACGTTATGTCGTGGATATTGCGATGAATATTGGGTCTCCCAAATGTCTCTTCACGTGCCGTGGTAAGTGATATGAACTTAGGAAAAATTCGCAAGAACGAAAATACACAAGGGCATCATTGCAAGAGAGATGACCAACAGTTGTCATCGTAAGAGCGACAATGAAGGGATATCATCGCAAGTGAGAAAAATAAGGGATAACATTGCAAAAGAGACAAACAATGGATATCATCTCAAGAACGATAAGGTAAGTCTATCATCTCAAGAGCGACGATACCTAGGTCGTCTCTCTTGCAATGAAAGTGCTTATTTTTTTCGACGAATTAGCTATACTATCGAAGAAATTTTTTCGTCGATAATATAGCTAATTTGTCACAGAAAATTAGTACATCCGTTGCAAGAGCGACGACATAAATTTATTTAAAAAAAAAAAACTGTGACTAAAATAATGCTCTATGGTGGTATCCCAAACGGCACCCAGACCCTCTCAAAGAATATGTTTGTTGCAACTTATTATCTCTTGATTGTCTTTCTATAAGGAACCATGGTGCACATCTTACTAAGCATGTCCATTAGCACAAATAGATAGACTAATGAGAAATAGAAGCCCTAAATGATAGCTAGACTAAGAATTTGTTTAATGGAATATGAGCAATACTTATTATAGCCTAAGAGAGGGTGGAATCCTCAAGTTATACAGGTAAACTGGGGGGTACCACCGAGAATAATGTATAGAAATTGGTCTCAAAGTGCACAATCAATTTATTCTTCTCCTTGACATTAGTTACAATGTATTTCATTTGTTTCTCCATTTCAGTTAGGATCTAATTAGGATTCAGTTAGGATCTAATTAGACTTTGAGATGACTGTAAATATTGATAAAACAAAGATATTGATCATCAATTCTAGAAATGCCACCTATTTTTTTATGATAACAACAACTCAATGGAATAAGTCTTGTAAGATAACTATATTGGAATTAATATCTATCATAAACTAAACTAGAACCAGTTATTTGTTTGTTGTTGAATTTTAATTATTCTACATATTACCCCTCATATTGTATGAGACATTGTACTAGTTTGAAGACCCTACCCAAGTAGGTTGTGTTTGGAGGATGTGTGTCTTGATGGCTATCGATTATGGATTTGATAGTTATTGTTTCATTTAGCATCATCTCTTGGGGAATCATTGCATATTTGGAGGCTTGCATGTTACGTGTGGATATTGATATAGAATTGGTATTGATGAGGGTCTTACATATATGGTTCACTCTTTTTTAACCCTTATCACATTCATGGAGAGGGATATCCATCAACTGAGGGTTTTCCCTAAGTTTTATTTCTCATTA
>JASDQU010108411.1:8904-22618 GCA_032191745.1 Picea mariana | reverse complement strand
TTTACCCTTAGCACATTCATGGAGAGGGATACCCATCAACTAATGGTTTTCCCTAAGTTTTATTGTTCATTGCTTGATACTCCTTGAGATAGTGTTCCCTCACTCTAGGGAACATATCCCTAAGGTGCATGCCTTGGAAAGTGTGTTTTTCATTCGATGGTTGAGATATATTCATGAGGAGTGCCTTAGCTTTGGGGCCTTATTTTTAGCATGTGGTTGAGATTTCAAGGAAGTTGGTTGAATCATATCATGGAATGCTCTCTTGGTCATTACATATTGGCACATTTATTGATGAGGCCTAACTACCCTGCACATAGTTCTAGAGTGCCCCATGGTTTTGAGATGATTGATGGTATTAACACAATGTTTCATTCTCTAGCAAATCATTTTGGGGTTTTGTTTAGATTGGTTTAGTGGGATGTTTCACCCTTTATGCGTATTTTCCTAGGTTGTCCCACTTTTGGCCCTTGGTTTGAGGAGAGATGGTTGCTTGCACATGCATTGGTACTAATGGCACACATTTTGAGGACATCCATCTCTTTAAGGGAGTTGTTATGAAAACCAAGGAGCCACTACTACACACATGTCCATGAGATCCATCATTTGGGGAGTTGGTTATTGCATTGGAGGAAGCACCCTCACTAACCTTGCTATCTTGTGCAATTTGTTGGCATTTCTAGGTTGCTGACTCATTAAACAAGTGGAGAGATACCCTAGTTTCCATATGGGAACATTTATTGTTTATGTAACTACCTTGCAGATTTATATAGGGCGCCCACCTTTTGGAGGATTACTTATTGATTGTTTCCCTAGGTCAAAGGGAAGTAATCATTGCCATTGACACACTTTTCAAGGGTATAGCTTTTTCTGGACTATTTTATATTATATGGCATGGTCAAAGTTGTCCCATAACCATGCTCTTGCACACATTGCAAGGGTGCACCTCTTCTAGGGGTTTATTTTATATTATCTTGGTTAATCAAAGCCCATCTTAGAAGGCATTCTATTTATGATGAGGACACATGCCACAAGGAAATTCTTTGCATGGTCAAAGAAATCTTGGACTAAGGAAGTGTTTTGCATGAGGAGAGGACAAGTGGCATGTCCATTCACTTGTCTCTTATTTTATTATGTATTGTTCACTTGTCTTTAGGAGTTTGTTTAGGATATTATTATTTATATTTTCCTAGGAGAGATCATCAATTTAGATCTTGGATATAATTATTTTATTTGTGAGGGTTTTGATCTTGTTACCCCTCATTTTGTATGAGAGGTAAATTTGTGATTTTCATCACATGATAGGGGTGACATGTTGGGATGTTGATCCACCTTCTAATTTTTCTTGGAGACAGTGCATCTTGGTTGGGCATGTTTATGAATGTGGATCGTCATACTTGACCATGATATACATTACTTTATGACATGTTATCACTCAAAATGTATGTGCATTTTGAGTCACTTTTGAAATCAATTCCATCATGTTGTGAAAAAATTGTTTTTGCAATCAAGAGTCTGGAAATGTGAAGGTGGTGTTCCATATGCACTAAGACATCTATGGGGCCCAACTCTATGTATGGGGTTTTCCTTTTCAAGTTATGTTTGTCCAACATAAGGTAAAATTTTCAAAGGTTATCTACATCGTGTAGAAGACTAGTTTTTGTACTTACTATTGGCTCTGTTTCTATTGTAAAATATAGAGAACAAGAAGTAACGAAGGGGGATTTATTTAGGAAATTCAATAGCAGCTGGGACCCGATCTTATGACATTTTTCTAGTTAGTTTGGAATCTTAGAGATAAATTTACATAGCATATTTTTGTCTCATGTTTAGATCAGTTGGTTACACAAGATAGGGGTATCATATGCTACTCTGTATGTACTTAAAAAATGTCATGATACATCTAGTGACAAGTATGATGTTGCACATCTAATTATGACAATTTTGATTGCAAGGACAGTGATATTCTTTATTCCATATACCACAAAACACTATAACAAGTGCCCTCAAATTATGTGACAAAGAAATCAAGTAAATAACTATATCAATATCCAATAATGCCTTGCCAAATATGGAACATAAACAAAGATGCAACACAAAGGTCACAAACCCTTGTAAACAGTGCTCAAAAATATAACGTAGGTCTCAAGCTTTCTTTTATTTCCCAAGTTTAAGCTCAACACTAAGTCCAAGTCCTTCAAGAAATACAATAATCCTAAGAAATATCAAAGTACTACCAATACAAATCAGTTTGTAACAATAGAAATGTTTTAGGTGGCAATAACAAAAGAATTTGAAATGAAAGATATGGAGAAGATATGTTATATCCTTAGTGTGGAGTGTAGTAGCAATGAGAAAGCATATTTATTTTTGAATCCAAGTATGCAACATATTTATTAGATAAGTTTGGGATGAATCCATGCAAGACATATGAAAATCCATCATCACTCTTTCTAAGGAATAAATTCCCAAGGTGAATTCTACTTTGTATAGAAGCTTGGTTAGGAGCTTAATGTACCTTAGTATAACCAAAGTAGACATTATGTATCTAATAAATTTAATCTCGTGTTGCATGCAAGATCCTCATGAATCCCATTAGTGTGCATTTAAAAATAATCTTAAGCTATGTGAATGGTACTTCAAGCTTTTGTATAAATGATTTTTCCAATGATAATGTTGAGCTAAAAGGTTATATACAGTTAGGTTGGGTTGGATCAATGAGTGATTGAAAATAAATTGCCTAATTTTTTTTTCTCATTTGGATCTAGAGTTGTATGATGGAGTAGCAAGAATCTTGTTTAGGAGTTTGATGTACCTTAGTACAACTAGGGAACAAATTATGTATGTAGTAAGTCTAGTCTCTTGTTTCATGTAGGATCCTCATGAATCCCATTGGTGCACATCAAAAAGAATATTAATATATCTGAGTGGTACTACAAGATTTGGTATAAATTATGTTTCTAGTGACAATCTTGATCTACAAGGTTACATAGAGTCAGGTTGGGCTAGATCAATGAATGATAAAAAATCAATGCCTAGTTTTTTTTCTTCTCATTTAGATCTAGAGTTGTATGATGGAGTAGCAAGAAACATGAAATTGTGTATCCATCCTCTATAGAAGTTGAAAAAATTGTTTCCAAAAAGCACATTGTCAAGCCATATAACATAGAAGGATCTTCATAGAAGTAAAACTATCAAAAGAACATCTAACTAAAAAAATTTGTCACAATTTCAACACCATAGTAATGATGAAGAATTGTGTGCTTCATGCTAAAATGAAACACATAGAAATCCACCATATTTTCATTAGAGACTTGGTGTATGATGGGTAATTGGAGTTACAATTTTGTCCAACATCTAAGCGAGTTGTTGATATATTTACCAAAGCCATTCCAAATGTCCAATGATTTGTAGAACTATGAAGACAGTTGGGACTCATTGCATTACTCATCAAGAGGATAGTGTAGGAGTTAATGAGCTTGATGATTAAGAAAATAGTGGTGTGATGACTAATCCAATAGTGATATATACAAATTAGGATGTAGTTCTATTTCTATATATCTTTACTATTAGTGTTTCTATTTAGGCTATTGGTGAGTCCCATGGAAGTACCTTACAAGAAGAACATTGTTGTATCTCTATGAAGGTAGGAGAGATACCATTGGTGGAGGAAGAATACTTGATTGTGTCAGTTTGTGATCATGATGGTGCTTGAGATTGGAAATGGTGAGAAACACTTAGTTACAAAAAAAAGTTGGGGATTTGTTTGTTGTTTCTCTCAATATTTGTGGCTAGGGTCATGGCAAGGGTTTCATTTGCAGGCATGATTTGGCACGAATGGTTCATGAAATTTTCATGGAAAGGTGAATGTGAACATGTTCATGGCATGTTTTAATACAAAAATTCCAGAAAACTTAAACAAAGAGAAATTATAATACCATGTTGAATTGATTTTCGACCTCTTTCTCCTCGCGCAAGTTAAAATGGTCTGCCCTCCTCATCCTCTATCCAATGTTCCCTCGATCCTGACCTTCTCCTCGTGTTATCTCCTCTTTGGCCTCGACCTCCTTCTCATTCTCCCCATGCACAGGTTGACCTCCTTCTCCTCCTCTGTGTTCCCTCCTCTTTTCCCTCGACCTCCTTCTCCTTCTCCTCAACCTCCTTCTTCTTCTCCTTCTCCTTGTGTTCCCTCCTCTCTTCCCTTAACCTCCTTCTCCTTCTCCCCCTCCGCATTCATTCCTCTCTTCCCCGACCTCCTTCTCCTCCTCCTCGTGCAAACTACCTCCTCTGTGTGCCCTCCTCTCCTTCTCCTATCTCACGCGACCTACCTCATCTCTGCTCTAACCTCCTTCTCTTCCTACCTCACGCAACCTACCTCCTCTCTAATCTAACCTCGACCTTCTCCTCCTAGCTCACATGGGATGTTGAAATAGGTCTTTTTTTTCTTTGTTTTCAAACTTATGTTTTGTTATTTTATTTTTTTTGGTATTTTTTTTGTTTTTATTATAGTTATATATATTATAATTTATATATTATATAATATATATAATTTATAAATTATATATTATAATTTATAATATATAATTTGGAAATTATATATATTTTATATAAATCACATATTACATAATGTTGTCCTATGTCTCGGAGAGAAAAACATCTCTAATCATTTTAATGCCTCTTAGGGTTGAGGACTAGGTTGTCTCAATGAAGGTTTTTCCTTCATGCAAAGGATGGAGGACCACCATAAGGAATGTTCATTAAAAGACAAACCAAATATGAGACTTTGTACTCCGTCGATAGTTCGAGACCTTGTTTTATTATAGTACTCTAATAATCCATTTGGTGCACGAAACCTTGAGGTTGGATGTGTATTACGAGGATTTTCGTATCGACCCTCGACATGCAACAAAAATTCCAATTTAATTTGTGAAGTTCTTACCACCCTCCATACTTTCCCAAAAAATGATATAAATAGATTTCTCCAAGTACTGAAACTGGCTAGTTGAGGGAACCAAAAGAGAGGATCAGTCATAGACATAGGTTACAAACAATATTTTAGTGCATATTTGGAATATGACTGCAACCATGGGCATTAACTCAGTGTGCCAATTTTTCTTTTTTCTTTTTATCTCTTTGTATGACAATCTACCACATCTATTTGGAGGATGCCTAAAACACAAAAGGTATCCTAAGAAATCCAACCCCAATATGTGATCCAACTAGGAAGGTCTTGAGGACCTAGTTTGTGACATTGAGTTTTGGCCCATTGAATTTTGGACGCATAGGATAAATAAAATATATAAATATAGTCCATTGCATTGATCATTAATTTATATTCCTCTCTAATGGTGAGAAATAAATCATTAGAAAAATTCCTAGTGAAAAACTACTTGATTCCTTTTTTAGGGAGAGGGATGTATTTAATCAAACATTAACCTATAATGTGAAGGATAAAGTAGACCAAGGCTTCTATTACCATCACATAAATTTCAAGTTTCAAAAAATATCCTTGTCAAATATAATGGATTATCCCTACTTCTTCTTATTTATATATGTTGATGGAGAGATACATCATTACTTCTAAGAATATTTTCCATGGCTCTAGGGAACAAGGGGACAAAGTCAAGAGCCTTAAGCGTGACCAAGATGTGAGTACATGGCCTTATAAAGAGTCCCACATCATTAATGAACTAGGGTCCTTTGGCATGAGCTATCATAGTGTCATCTCCACAATGAGAAATTCTATAATGAAGAAAATTATAACATGGGTCAATCATACATTCTATCCTTTAGGAAAGATCCATAATATTTGGAGATCCAAGATTGGAGGTATTTTTTCTTTATCCATAAGCCACATGGAGGAAACCTTCTTAATGTAAAAGGATGACCAAGTTGAGGTTTTACCTAAGAGAAAGAGATTCTTAAAGGGGGTGACCTTCCCATGAGAGGAGGATCCTTTAAGGATGTTGATATGTTATATCTACATGTTGCAACCCTCAAATACTAGTCAATATGGGAGTAGCACTATATGTAATTGAAAGAACTTCAAGACTACCTTGTTTGAACAACCATGGATTAGTATAAAAAATCCTAGATATTCTCATAATATATTAGAGGGGGAAATTACATAGTTGTTATCACAAAAGGGGAAAAGTTATCCAATTGTAAGAAATGGTTTAACATTGACCCATGCACGAAAGAAAGTGTGGTTAAATGATGTGTTGTAAGAAAATTTTAAAGTTGGAGGTAAGGAAATATCTAAAAGGTCTTCCCTATAAACATCATATTGCGAAATATTTTATTGTGTATTTCTCTTTAGAAAACTTTTCACTATTGCACCCACCACCTAATTAGATCACCTAATTTTAATAATTGGTCCAACAATTGATTCTTGGGTATCTAAACACTTAGTGCCACCAAAAAAGAGTTGATCAGATAATCCAAAACATAACCCAGAGATATTCCAAGCCAAAACATAATTTGCTAGCTGCAGCAGCTGCAACTGCATCTCTCCTCCAAACTTGTGCAAAAATTGGCTAACTGCAGTGCACACAAGTGAGTTCTGCAGTTATGAGAATTCCTTCTAGAATGAATATTGGCCTCCTGTATTTATACTAATTCTGGCTAACATCCTCGACCGACTTCTCGTTCTGGGTGCCTATTTACTTAGTGTATAATATTTCTTCTGGCCAACTTCTTCTCTTGGAGGCTAATAACCTAATACAAATTATCCTCTTGAGCCAACTTGTCTTATAGGGTTATTAGCCAATTCATTAGGGTTTCTTCTTGCTTCCCGGAATATTCTATTCTCTTCAGATTTACACATGGAGGTAAATACCTCGCACAGCTACCATAATATCAACAGATCTCACCCATTGTGATCAAGTTCAACCTAGAGGATTTGGCTAAATGAACGCCTCAAGGCATATAGAAGGAAATGGAGCCAACTCCTCTCACAAGATAAGTAGCATAATCAGTACCAAGTGTTGGGTATAAATTGCAACAACGGTGTACACAATGTACTAATCTAATGGTTATGAATTAGATACCGACAAAAATTAAAGTAGAACATGAAAACTATATTATAAATACGCTTCACAAATCTTCAAATCCTTGTATATTCATGTGACAAGAAATAAAACCAAGAAATTACAACAATAGGCATGAAAAAATAGTTTTCAATAATGCAAATAATATCTCCATAACAAATAGAAAGATCAAATATATCACCTAGGGAGTAAACTTTTTGAATATGTGGCTCCAAAGAATCCTTCTTGGGGGGGTCCGTGAATTCCTTTATGTGTATATATCACGTCCTTGGTTGAGTGATCAAAACACAGAAAACACTATCTAGAGGAAGGAGTCCTGAAGATATCTAGTGTGGTTTTGGCCACATGTACCTACTATGGATGGATGGATGGATGGAATGACCTTGGGCCTTTATTTATAGGAAAAGTAGTGGTTAAACACCCTTGACATGGTCATAAAATAGTTTTTAAATATGACAAAATCAAGGCTAGGAATATGAACTAGAGTTTAGAAATTTCTGTTGATAACTACTTTCCCTTTCTAGAAAATTTGGTCTGGGAACAATCAAAATTGTGATTTTAATGGTTCAGTGTAGATTTTGGGGGTACCTTCCACATGATGACACACATTTTAGGACTATTATTTGTGCTAACTTTAATGGGTCAAAATTAGGATTTTTCCTAGCAACTTATAGAGGTCTAGTGGAGGTGGGAAGTGAGGTGAAATGGATAGTAAACATGTTGATAATGGTATATTTCAGCAAAAACTTGTGGAAATTTCACAATTGAGTAGTTTGTAGGTGATAACATACTTCCCCGTGATGTGTGAGGTTAGAAGGAAATTGTATGACCAAAATACATCACAATTTTATTTGCGATTCTTAGAGAGGACCAAGGAGGGAGACAAGTGTCCAAGGAAGGAGGACCACCTGGAGATGAACCATAGAGTACCACCTATCAACAACAAAGTCAAAAGTTGATAGGTGTACAAGATCCCAATAGGGACAAGGTAGGCATATCCATACTCATTAACAAATCTCATAAAAATGACACAATGGTATGCGTGGCATAAGGGAGCCAAGTGAATGAGACAAAATGGGATATCAATATAGTACAACATGGGGATGTAAAATATGTTCCAGAGCATAATATAGTGATATGAACAATCCTACATAGAAATTTCTATAACAATGGGGTCAGGTCCAACATAGAAGCATCATGACTGCAAATAATATGGATACATAGGAATTGATTCCCTACCCCAAGCGGGAGGGGGAAGGAATAAACTCGAGAAGCCCCAATGAACATGAAACAACCTTAGAAGCCCCACTAAATAGGAAAGGGGATCCAAAGATCTCAAATGAGCCAGTGGAATGGAGTCTCATACCAATTGCTCTAAGAATAGTTGAATCAAGCCAGTGAAATCTAAGGAATCACATTTGAGGTTGGATGACTGGAGTATATTTGAATCTCAATAGTGAAATAATGAGTTGTATTTGATCATGTAATCTACTACCAAGTATGGTATAAATAAGGGCTCTCTCATCATACTAGTCCAAGGAAACCCATCAAGGAGCAGTATGGGGACAAACATACATAAAATTGCAGCTATATATATGGAATCAAACAATGAGGCTGGAACATGTGGGGGGGTACATGAAGGGAAACCACTTCTTGAGGAGTAATATTTATAATACATGTCTAATAAACTAGCGCAATCAACTAAATAAACCATTAAGTGTGTGTATCTCCATTGTGTCACATAAAGCACATGCGGGTATGATTCTAGGTGTAGTGGTCTAGGTGGCCATATCTTGTTAAGAGTTATTAGTGCCCCTAGTATTTTTATCTTTACCCCCTTCGTCAACTCCTTTCCAAATTTGGTTAGGGACAACTGGAACTATGTGGAAGATACAGGGGTAGTACCCATCGGTTGGACAAGGATCAATACCAAATGAGGATTTGGAATGTAGGGCATAGGAGGGATGGGAATATACAAGTTATACCATACATGGATCCCCAAGGTAATGTTACATAAACTCAACATGGCCATCATGAATGTTCAAACTAATCCTAGAGGGGGGGAATAAGAAAGGCACTTGAGCAAAAGGAGTCCTAAGAGGGGTGTAATAGGTGCCTAAATTTTTTTGCTATTTGACTATTGTACGAACTATAAATCAATGTTGTATAGTCCAAAAATCCATATTGTACAGATACATTAAATGATAGAGTATCCTTGTATTGGTTTGCATGCCTTTAATCTTCTTGAGAAGTGTGCCCCCTGCGACAATGTCTCTCTCACTATTGTTGGGAAAAATACCCTAAGGACTAGCAAACTAGGGTTAGACTTGCATGCAGATTTTGACCGAAAAGAAACTACTTTTTTACCTACAACCCAAGATTTAAACCCCTCTTTCACAGTAAATGCATGGAAAAGGACCACCAACCTTATTATCGGCGTTCGATGTAGATCCTTCATTGCGCTTTGATCGCTTGCTTGTGCTGCTCCTTCCAAAGATGACCTGCACTCAAGACAAATAGCAACTATGCATGCATGCTACTTCTCTACTCAAGGGTTAGAAATCAAGCATAAATTAACCAAACCATAAACAATTCATGCATTGGGATGGGAAAAGTATTCTTTTTATTACTGAAAGTGAATCAACTTACAAACAAAGCTGAGACCGGCCACCACTCCTTGAACTTGATCCTGGGATCCTCTTCTTCTGTCCTTCAACTGCTTTGCGTTAAATCTCCTTTGGCATGAGGAAAGGCTAAAGGGTTGGGAAAATGGATTACGTAAATGGGCAGAGTTTCTTCGCTNAAGTTTCTTCGCTATATTTTTTCCTCCTCCAAATGGTACCCCTACCCCTTCTTTTATAGGCTAGAAGGAGCTAGGGTTTTGGACGAACCCTCAGCCATGCATGGCCAAAAGTTTTAGTTAACTGACCCATAGATTTTTGTTTCGTCGGCAACTTTCCTTTTTTCGTGCTTTGTTAGGTACACGCGAGCTATAGTGAGCCAACCAGTGTGCACACGCGTGCAGTAATGGGCTAGGGCGCGTGGGCCTTGACACAAGAGGATTTCCAAAGAGTTGTTCAACAAATGTTTTGGCAATGAAGGGATATGAGTTGGCCTAATGCCAGGTAAGTTTGTGTGGTGCAATTTAGGGTTATAACAAATGCCCCCTAATGTGTGAGGTCATAAGAGCATATGATGGTCGAAATACATTACCAATCTTTACTGATGTGCTGAACGATTGAGCCCAAGGATTAGGAACCAGGAGGTGCCATCTGCAAAATAACAAATGTCTCACCAAGACGGGCATACCCATGCTCGAGATAAAATAGAACCATGGATACCAATCAAATACACTGTAGATCCATGTCAAATAACTATAAAGAGTAGCCGCGAATAATACACAGTGGAGCTACATCTCGAAATCAGAAAGATATACATATAGAGTATCCATCTTCCAGAAGCTGATTCGGCCTGATGGCTATACTTCAGAGCTCGAGCAACAACTTCAAAATATTCTAAAACTCGGGTAGGAGTGTAATATGAGTGTACAACTGCACTACCTAGAGGTATTCGACGGCTCGTCGGTTATGGACTTGATAATATTGATGATCGGACTGAAGGCTTCAGTGATTTCGAACAAGGACTTGATTAGACGTTCAGGATGGCCAGGTATGCAGACAAGAGACATATTTCAGAGGGGCCAACTCAGGCTTAGTGACAAAATTCCCTTGGATAATAGCATGACAAGTGATAAGACTCAGGCAACATATATGTTAATCATAAGTCTACGAAGCAGGAGGCAACACAAACTCTCCATATCTTTGGAAGAATAACCAAACGGTGGAGGACACAACTCTATATAGCGAGAAAAGCTTCCTAAGGTCATACTACATCCCATAGTATGATGATCAAATAGACATATGTGCTTTATCCAAGGGTGACTCATTATGTTGCCAATAAAGAAAATACTTTTCCCATCCTCTTTTTGGGGTATATTTGATTTTTTTTTTTTTGTTCTTTTTGATAATTTCTGAAAAAAGAATAAAGGAATATTACGTTACAATGGAGGAATGAGTACTACAAACATATGAGCTCAAGGCACAAGGAAAAGGCTGATGTTCTGGTAAAATGATACTCAGGAAAAATCCTCCAGCGGCCAAAGGTGTTAAGACGCAGAAGCAAACTGTCACAAGGCTGGTGGATAAGGTATGAAAATGCGGTTGATAGAACACACAATGGTAACTTCCTTCGATGTAAGTTTAACGAGCCCAGAGAAGGTAAGCTCAGTGGTTTTTCATATTTAGAGAGTCTGAAAAAGCATAAAAGGAGACTCCGCTAGGGTGCCTTTTTTGACAATAGTCTAGTCGGTTCGAAAAGGGATAAACTAGCACCAATTAGACGTCAATTCAAAACCATTTTAACGAGTGTGACAAGGAAAAGATCACTCGACTATTTTTTCACTTTTAAGGAGTCTGAAAAAATCTTAACTATGGACTCCGTCAGGAATATTCTTCTAGACCAATTTAACGAGTGTGAAAGAATAAGGTCACTCAACGATCTTTTCAATTTTAGGGAGTTTGAAAAGAGCTTAACTATGGACTCCGTGGGGGTTTCATTTTCCTAAATTTAGTCCCTCAGGCCCGAAAAAGGAATAAAATTATACCTAAGAGTACTCTTCTAAAGAATGGGAATTCGATAGAGTATACCTTTGTTCGTACAGTTGATCGTCTGGACTGAAAAAGGGGTAAACTACTGTCAAACAGACGTGACTTCAAATTTCAGTTTAATGAGTGTGAAAGGTCACAAGATCGCTCGGCAATCTTTTCAGTTTTAGAGGGTCTGAAAAGGGCTTAAAAGGAGAGCCGTTGTTTTTTTGGGAGTCCTGAGGGTGAGACAAAGAGCAAAAAAGACTCATGAAAATGAGGCTCAAACTCATATTCAGGAAAGACTATACAGACTCCCAAGCCTACAGTGGTTTTAGAAATGACATGGACACCATAATGCAACCAGGACCTACCTAGGACGTCCATGTTCTGGTAAGCTCTACCACCAAGTTGCGACACTTCTAAAGAAGATATGACGGTTCCATGTCACAACCGGATGGGATCGATCCTATAGAGAAAGAAAAAGGCAACGATATGCAAATGTTGGGGTAATAACCTAACCCATATGCTCAAGTTGATTTTTGAAAAAAAAAAAAAATTATATGGACCGTCAATATTTTCTCAAAACTCAAAAAAAATTGTCCCAATACCTGATTAAATCCCTCCCATATAACTCTCGAATCACTCTAAATGGTTTTTGGTATAAAGAAACTGATAAGGGAGGCCAAAAAAGTGACAAAAAGAGGCCAAAAATTCTATAAATAGAAGCTGGCAGCTCATTATCACCATTGCTGATTTGGAAATTGACTCTGGAGCCAAAAGACCCCCTTTGCCAAAAATAGTGATTCTGGGAGCTATAGTGGACGAAACAAACTTCTTCTTGGACCAAGTAAGTACAAGATCCCTTATCTAGCTATTCAATACTTCAATTTAGTTATTTAGTTGGTTTGTTGGGTGGGCGTCGACCTTAAAAAGGTCGGCCCTAGGTACACGCAGGCTGTCTCTGGACAGGCCGCGTGTACACGCAGGCAAAGTAAATTCTGACCGCATGTACACGCGACTGTCACCTCTACAGCCCACGTGTACCCCCCTTTTATGATGAAAAAGAAAACTAAAAGGAAGTACTGACCCTCCTTTACCTTGTTGTGTTGGAAGGATGTATGTCCAGGAGAGGGAAAGGGAGCATGAGGCAATCAGTGAGTTGGTTGTTGTAGATCCAAATGTTGTGGCCGTGTTAATGCAATGTGGTTTACTCAAATTATTTCTATGTCCATTTATGCATGCACAACCAAGTCTACTGAATGCCTTGATTGACTACTGGCATCCTAATGCAGAGGCATTTATGCTAGAGGGGCAATCACTAGTGCCCACCACCGAGGATATTTACTTTCTGACTGGCCTCTCAAGGACAGGGGAACCAGTCAACTTCCAAACTTTTCCTACAGGGCTGAGAAAGATCTCGAAATTGATGGTTGAGCACTGTGAGGCTGGGACCGAACGTGCGGGCTCCCAGGTACCTATTAGCAAGATTACGAACTTAGCGTTGCAGACTATATTGTTATTGATTGGGCAGATTACCGGCTCACCAGTCATGCATCAGGCTTCGCACGCACTGATGAACTATGCCATCCAATGCATGAATGCACAAATTTTTGACTGGAGTACCACACTACTTGAGTGCATGAAGAGGCGATTGACAGATTGTTGACAGCGGACACAGAGGAACTTCGGGTTCGAGACCATCTTGTGTTCGTTCTTTTTTGAGAGAGTTTCGAGTTTCAGTCCTTGGGTTGTAGTACGAGGACATCAGGCCTCTTTTCCTGCGGTGTGTAGATGGGCAGTGTTACTGCCACGACAGGGTGGCAGAAGGACCATTGATTCCTTCGACGATGATTTCATTGCTTGGTTGTCATGATAGATCCGTGTTATTGAGGACTACCCGTATGCAGGGATAGATTTCTCTAGAGATCCTGAGATACCTTTGCCTCCTGGTGAGGAGTGAGGGGAGATGGGTAAGTCTCCACCTTTGTATTTTTTTTGTTTTCATATGTAATTTTTATGTCT
>JASDQU010108410.1:92401-112417 GCA_032191745.1 Picea mariana | reverse complement strand
TCACCCTCACCCTCACCCTCACCCTCATGTTAGCCACACCATTACTACAAAAGAGGAATTTAATAGTACATAGAAGTGGTAATCAACATAAGGACAATGAAAAATTATGCAAAATCTTTGAAGTTGAAAGATAAAGATGTAAAGTCCAAATGTAATAGAAATTTAAGTGAGTACAAAAATGTAAGTTTAAATTGGTTTTAGAGAAACTTCTTTTAAGAGATAATATGATGATTACAATTTTCTCATGGGATGTGTTTGGAATATTTATTCAAATAAACAATTTTTACCAAGATTATTGATGATGTTTATTATTCAACTTCTTGATGTATAACTATTCTTGTTCTATTTTTTATGGTTTTCTTTGTGATGTTTCCACCTTAGTAACTTTGAGAAGTCAATCATTTTATTACCCAACCATGATATTATGATGTTCATTTCTTATATATACTTCACAACAATTTGGGGCTTGCACTATTATTCCTATGTAATTTTACGGTTGCAAGCTCTCAAGGATCTTGTAACTACTTCACAATCTTATACAATATTTATTCTTATTAATGCACATTTGTAGGGTTGTGAACTTTCATGACTATGTAAACTATCTCATAACTTTTGGCAACTATGGTCCTCTTATATATCATATAAGAGCTTACAATTGCATCACAAAATGTTTTAGTTGTGGTCATTCATAGATCACCTTTGTGGTGCCTTAAGATTTGATATGAACACAATACCAATTATTTAAGAGGATACCAATGCAACAAAAATAATATTGAAGCAAGTATTCAACTAGGATAAGAGTATGGTTGGAATTGTACAGTTTGTACCTTTATTTATATTACTATATACAAAATGAAAAATAGTGAGGAGAATGATCAAACTTACCATGTCTCCAATAAGATACAATAAAGTGGGTGAGTGATTAATTTAAACTAAGTCACCCAAAGTCACCCAAAAGAGATAAGAGTAAAATATTGGTAGTACAAAATAGAAGAGAATAAATTAAATATATGTTTACTAACTAAGTCTCATCAATTCATTCCTATCAAGAGGATATCATCATTGATTTCCATTGCAAATGGAGAAATTGTTTCATGGAAATTAAATTGGGACATCCACTTGGATTGAGTTGGAAAAGTGAATATGTAGCCTATCCAGATAGTAGTGATTTTACAATGCCTAGTGTGTATGGTGCAGACATTAAGAAGATTAACTTTAGGAATGGGGGGTTGAAAATATAAAATTGTGGCCTCCAGATGTTTCACTAGCACAAATTCCTCCAAGTGAGTTCACTCATGCAACTTCAATTGGTTGACATTTGCCACCTTGTGGATTCCAAAATGAGGTGGGCATTCAAACATGAAGGCATTACGACCCATTTTTCATATGATAGTGTAAGGGCCATATCAAATGGACTTGAGCTTGTGATGTCGTTAATTTTTTAAAAAATTATTGTCCAAATGTAGCCAAACTTAGTTACTGATATGAAAATTTGGAGCAACTCTATGTTGACTATGATGTGACTTATAATTGTCTTTTGTTTTGTTAAGGATACCAATAATTGAGTTGTGCATCTTGGTTAAGTTCTACACAAAAGAAGAAGCTTTGTCTTGCTCCTTCTAGTGGGATGTGGGTGGATTTGGGAGAGAAACTGGAATCTTAAAAGAAGCAAGAAGTTGAAATCTCAAATAGACCTCAAAATGAGAGTGTTGTTTAGAGGCAAGAGCGGTTCTATTATTATTGTGCTACAAAATATGCAAGTATTGATCTCATAGTTTGTTTTGATGGTGGTAGATGTGAAGAAAATGAACCAAATTTCTATTCACCACCTTAAGTTGGCCATTAGTTTATGGATGAAATTTAGTAGAGAACTAAAGTTTACAACCTAAAACATTCTATAAGGATTTCTAAAAGTGATTGAGACATATAGATTCATGACCATAAATAGTGATCAAGGGTATCCAAACATGATAGAAGAAAAGTGTTGTAGTTGTAGGTGCATCAATTGTTGTGATGCATGATATGAAAATTATTGTTTTTGAAACTATGCATATTGTTGAAGTTTGAGTAGCTTCGGAAGATATTCCTACTATATTTGACCAAGACAAAACCCTAAAGAATATTATTATATTATATTTGTTAATACATCCCTATTGTGCCTTTGTAAAAGTCGTCCCTATTGTGCCTTGACAAGTAAAATGTAAAATAAAAGGATAAAGTGACAGGTTGTCCCAGATCTAATTTTAGGCTGGCCAAACTACTATTTATAAGGGAGGCTAGCACCTCATTTGAACACACACGCAACACTAGCTCTATAGCTAAGAGGATAAGTGCACAAGTCTTAGAGGGAGACGTTATTGTAGCTAGGAGGTGACGTTGTGGAGGATCTTGGTTTATTTCTCGGGTATATCTTGGTTATGTGGTGCACTAGTATTCCTTAGTCAAGGGTATAAGAAGGATCTTTTGCTTTGTTAGTTCTCTCTTGGCGAGAAGCATTGTTCTTGGTTGTTGAATCTATATTGAGGAAGTTTGTTGGGTTTTTCCCCTAGAGGGTTTTCCCAAGGTAAATATTGTGTATTTTGTGGATGTTATTTTTTCAGTGATCCTTTATCTGCAATTATTATGATAATTGTTTAAAAGTAAAAGAACATTAATCTAGTTAATTGCTTGAGATGAAAATTCAACATGGTATCTCAGAGGGATTGAAAGAAGGCATTTTCATAGCACAGAATAACTCATTGAAGAAGCTAAGAGCATATTAAGACTCCCTTAACCCTAGCGCACCTCTCCCTATGGTTAGATTCTCAGTTTGACGAAGTTTTGTAAACTACAACTCGTGTTGCAACTGCATAAACCCTAGAAGGTGACGTCATCCATAATGTTGAAGGACGTTGGAAAAAGTGAAACCACTATGGAAATTGCCTTAAGAGGGTGCACATATCCCTTAGAGCATAATTCCAAAATTCAAATTTTGAAAATTAGGGTTTCCTCATAAACCCTAGTCTTGGTAGTTGCAGAATTGAAGCTGGAACTGGTCAAATTAGCATAACACTCTTTGGTAAGTACAAAACCCTTCTTTGAAAAGTTTTATCTCCTTATTGTATTTTTCAAACACAGGAGGGCACCCATTACCAATATTGATGAGAAGCTTGAAGGCGCTAACAACTTCCGAGCATGGAAGTATAGAGTAATGTTCATTCTAGAAGAAAATGATCTGAAAGATTTCATAAAAGAAGAAGTCCCAAAACCTGATGAAGATGAGGCCAAAAAAAAAGTACAAGAAGAAGACTCGGGTGAAGAATATGTATTGTAACATCTAGTTGTATTTTTATCTGTTGAAGTTATGACTATCATACTAACCATTGGTCAAAATTAAAGTCAAAGTATTAGGTTGATTAAGGTTAAGATTTTTTAGTTTACCTGCATTCCCTAACTTAGCTTTCTTTCAAGAAAGCATATTGTCTTAGTACAGGGGACAGGTTGAAGAGAATACTTGTCATCTTGGGTGAAGGAGACTTGGAAGAAAAACAACAACACTCATGCTTGAGGACAAGACTCATGGTTCTAGGTTTGACTGATTAAATTGATAAGATTCAAATTTGCACATATCAAGTTTGATAACTGCAACACTACAAGTAAACAATATAGTTGTGATAGAAATCTCTGAAAATTTATATTATTATTAGATACAATGAATACTTGGTAGCATGTGAGCACTATTGATATAAATGCTTATTGTAATTATTTACTAGATATAACTAACATCTCCTCCAGGAGAAACTTCTTCTTTTGTTTCCAGGTTACAATGGAGGAATGATTGATCACAACACTAGATGAATGTTGTTCTCATTTCTTATTATTGTATATCTTATTTTTGGTTCTTGTTCTAGGCAGGTCACAAGTGATAGCTCTGAAGGAGCTATTGTGATGAGTGTTCTCGCTATTGTTTTTTATTATTATTATAAAGAGTATTATTCTTGTCTATTGTTTCTCCCTTGTTGTTCTTATTCCGGGCAGGTAACAAGTGATAACTCTGAAGGGAGCTATAGTGACGATTGTAGGAGGAAACATATTAGATGGTATCTAGTTTGAGACATGGACCAGACTATCTAGATAAGAAGTTGTATATACGACCATATACATCCATGCACCGAAGAAGAATAAGAGTCAGTAGAGCCAGAAGGGCCTACCCAGAATCATTGTAGTAACCAAGAAGAGACCAGTGTGGTCTCATGTCACTTTGCAGTATGTAAATATATATGTTAGGGACCTAACCCCTCACGTAGGTAGAATAATATATTTCCATGTAATAAAGGTCAATATTAATAAGTCCTAGAAATAAGGAAGAATAAGTCCAATGTAAGAAGACCTAATAGAAGCTTTCGCTTCTAGAAGGATCTTCCTCTAGATGACTATTTGATAGACATATTTAGTATAAATAGGAGTCAAGTGTATGAGAACTTTTTTCTTGGATATTATTGTAATAGAGCTCTGCTCTATTGGAGGTTGCCCCCTCGAAGAGGCAAGTGAACATTGCTCTCAGTAATCAAAGTGCTCTTTTTGGTATTATTCTGGTATCATTTTGGTATTATTGTGGTGTTGTTCTAATTATATTGCTGTTCATTTGCCTTTTATATCTATTTATTTATGTTCTGCATACTTTTTATATCTAGAATATTACAAGTGGTATGAGAGCACCTTCCTCGATAGAAAATTTTGGGTTTATTTTTTTCAAGGTAGAGACGTATTCCAACATCTTTAAGCTATAGAGATCTTCCATTACACACATAAACCCATGGCCGGGGATTCATACATGTAGGAAATACAAGTGGTAATTAAGCACACATATGTTGGCCACCCTTGTAACCCATGTTGGTATCCCTTCGAGTGGTAGCGCATCAAACAAAACATGTATACAGATCGACCTAGATCTCCTGAAGCCCTCCATAGATAAACTGATCGGTTGCCTGACTGCTATAGTGCCACCAAGAACAACACTTCGAAAGATACTCTCTAGTACTTGGGTAGTCAGGTAGTACGACTAAGGGCATGGTCTAGCCTCCTTAGTTGGTGCCCTAAGATATTGGGCCGAGTACTAATGTTGGACCCTGCACATATATCAGAGAGATATAGCACAGGGAAAACCCTTGTCTATAGAACCATTGAATACCTAACCCTTGGGATAGAAACACAAATAGAACAAACAAGATCTGTTGTGACGCAACTGTGTCTCTTGTATTCGAGTTGCGAAATTACTACACATTTCTTCCTAATAAGCATTTTGGAATTTCATCACTGCAGTATTCTTTAGATCGAAGTATAACTCTGCAGGATCCTATTGGAACCATTATTTGAGACCTATTCCATTGGATTTCTCTCTTCTCCCTTATCGCAGTCTGGATCCTGTTGGCACCATTATTTGAGACCTATTATGTTGGATTTCTCTCTTCTCCGTTATCGCAATCATACCTATCATTTTTAGCGAAAAAAAAATCATGTGGACCCAACCCCATTCCAACACCCTTCTTTGGGATTTACCCCATTGGATTCAACTCGTCACCCTAATTGTTGTGATACACTTCACCCATAACCCATTTTTTGTGTGGTCCCACTCGCCCCTTTTCGTGTTCCCTCGTCATCATGGCCCATACCCGTATCCAAGACTTGGAAGCTCGCTTCACTACCTTGCACTCTAATTTCATAGAAACCCAACAAGAAGTGTGACATATCCGTGTCAATATTGCCACCATCAATCAAAATATGCATTCCTCCATCATTGCCTCAATCACAGAACTCAAACAAGAGCTCAAACAAGACATTACTACCCAATTTGAATCTGTCACTACAATGATCTGCGCCAAGCTGCATATCCCTGCAAATCTTCCCTTATCTGAACCACCTTTGCATACCGAAGGTGAAACTTCCTCTCATTCCCATAATTTTCAGCCCCATCACTTTCAGCGTGACCTACTCTTTTCGCATGTGGATGTGACCAAATTTTATGGATCGGATCCCACTAGTTGGGTAACTCAAATGGAACATTATTTCTCTTTGTATGGAATTACGGATGAGTTGGCCAAACTCCAGTATGGTGTTCTCCATCTAGATCAAAAATGTTGCCAATGGTGGCAATGGAGAAAAAATGTCTGCCAAGGGTATGTGGGTTGGACACACTTTGTGGCAAAGATTTATGAACGTTTTGACTCTAACACCAACCATTTAGGTCGTTTGACAAAGTTGAAACAATCTGGCACAGTGGAAGACTTTATAGCTTTTTTTGAGGGATTGGATTTTCATACAAAGGGCATGTCTAATGATTTTTTCTGAGAATGTTTTATCAGTGGCCTCACAGATGAGATTCGTGCTCATGTCCTCATGGCTCGACCTCAGAGTTGGGTGGACCCTACTAAAAGAGATAAGGAAGCACAACAGGTTGTCTCTTCTCAAAACCGAAAACTCTCCATTATTCCTCACACTAAACCAGTAACTCCCACTCCTCCTTCTACTCCACTAAAGATCCAAAAATTGACTAGGGCCGAAATGGTTGAGTGTCAACTCAAAGGCCTTTGTTGTAAATGTGATGAAAATTATTTTTTGGGACACAAGTGTAAGGAACAAAATGTTTTTATGGCCATCTCGGAGGATGTTGAGGCTTCCCTTGTGTCAGTATCACATGAACCCACTAACATAACCCCTCCCTCAGACCCTCCCGAAGTAGAACCAGTCATTTCCCTAAATTCTCTCACTGGCTTCTCTGCTCCCCAAACCCTCAAGCTAATTGGTTACATCAAGCATAGGAAGGTCATCATTCTTGTTGATAGTGGAAGCACCCATAATTTTATTCATCGCCGCATTTCCCAAGAAACTAATTGTTATATCTGTGCAATCAATAATTTTCAAATCATGATTGCCAATGGTGGGTCCATGAAATGTGGAGGGCGTTGTGAACATGTGTGTCTCCAAATTGGTGAATACCACCTGAAATAACATATGTTTTCTATCGACATGGGTGGTTGTGACATTGTGTTGGGTGTATAATGGCTAAGGACTTTGGGTCCCATTCTCATGGATTTTAAGGAATTAACCATGCAATTCGACCAGGAGGGCCAACAATATAAGTTCCAAGGCATCATCGTCGGTTCCCTAGAGATCATTAATTCCCATCACATGGAAAAGCTGCTCAAAAAAGGTCATTCTAGCATTATTTCCCAACTCCATTCCATACAAGCAATTGAGACACCCTTTGTGCCGCAGGACCTCCAATCCATCCTCTCTAAACATCAAGTGGTTTTTTCCACTCCCCAGGGACTTCCTCCTTCCTGTGGTGTTCATGATCATTCCATTCCCCTTGTCCCAAGAAGCCTTCCTCCTAATATTCATCCCTATCGTCCCCCCTTTTCCCAAAAAAATGAAATTGAGAAAATTGTTTAAGACATGCTCAATGCAGGTGTTATCCGCCTTAGTATGAGCCCCTACTCTTCACCTATGGTCATTGTACTTAAGAAATAAGTTTCTTGGCGTGTGTGTTCTAACTTCCGCACCCTCAACAAACTCACCATTAAAGACAAGTTTTCCATTCTTGTCATTGATGATCTCTTGGATGAATTGAGTGGCACCCAGTTCTTTACTAAACTTGATCTTTGTTTTGGCTACCACCAGATCCATATGAAAGAGGTAGACATTCCTAAGACTGCATTTAGAACTCATGAGGGCCATTATGAGTTTTTGGTCATGCCCTTTGGCGTGTGTAATGCTCCCTCCACTTTCCAAATCCTCATGAATCATGTATTATGTCATTTTCTCCCTCATTTTGTCTTAGTTTTCTTTGATGATATCCTCATCTATAGTAAAACATGGACATCCCATATTTCTCATGTGGATCGAGTTCTCCATCTACTCTCTCAGGACCAACTTTTCCTCAAACAATCTAAATGTTCTTTTGGTGCCTCGGAAGTCGAGTACTTGGGTCTCTTGTTGGCAAGGCCAGCGTCAGGGTGGATCCTAAAAAGATTAAAGCTATGCAAGATTGGCCTCACCCAAAGACTCTCAAAATATTGCATGGATTTATGGGTTTAACAGGGTATTATAACAAGTTTGTTAAGAATTATGGAAAGATTGTTGCACCTCTCACTGAACTCCTTAAAAATAACTCTTTCACTTGGACTCCAGCAACTGCTCTAGATTTTCAAACCTTGAAGATGGCCATGTGCACCACTCCAGTCCTAGCCCTTCCTAATTTCACAAAGACCTTTTTTCTAGAATGTGATTCTTCTGAGAAAGGAATTTACATTGTCCTTATGCAAGAGGGTTGGCCTTTGGCCTTTACCATCAAACAACTATCCAAGCGCAATTTGGGCAAATCAATCTATGAAAAGGAAATGTTGTATATTCTACATGTTGTGGATCTTTGGTGCCCTTATATATTAGGGCAACGCTTCCAAATTAAGACAGATCATAAAAGCCTCGAGTATTTTCTGGAACAACGCCTTTCCTCCCTACAGCAACAAAAATGGGTGACTAAGCTCTTTGGATATGATTATGAGATAATTTACAAGAAATGAAAAGACAATGTGGTTTCTAATGCACTTTCTAGAAAATATGAAGATGAAGGATCCCCTTTTTTCTATCCTTCATTGTAATAGATTGGCTCCAAGTTGTTCTCCAAGAATGGCTACACAATCCCAAAAGTTCGCATCTGATACAACAACTACAATCCAATTCTCCAGTTTCCCCAAGGATACTCTTAGCTCAATGATGAGCTTTGATCCAAAGTTTGTTTGTATTTAAGTAAACAGTCAAAACTTAAATCCATGGTACTTTCTGAGCTTCATGTTGCACCCACAGCTAGGCACTCTGGGTTTACCAAAACCTATGGCAGGGTCAAACATTCTTTTTTCTAGGATGGTATGAAACAAGACGTTTGTAATTTTGTGGCTGAATGTGATGTGTGTCAATGCAACAAGGGAGAAACAATCAAATCTCATGGCACACTACACCCGCTTTTGATTCCACCTGTTATTTGGCCGGATATCTCTATGGATTTTACTGTAGGATTACCTGAATCGGGCAATAAATCAGTCATCATGGTGGTAGTTGATCATCTTTCCAAGTATTCTCATTTTTGTGCTCTTCAAAACCCATTTACATCATCCACTGTCACTCAATGTTTCATGGATTAGGTCTTCAAGCTTCATGGCATGCGGATTCTATTGTCTCTGATTGCGACCCAACTTTCACTAACAATTTTTGGCAAGAACTATTCAAGCTACAATGCACCCAATTGCATCTCAGCACAGCTTATCATCCCTAGACTAATGGTCAAACTGAAATTGTCAACAAGCGTTTGGAAACATATTTGAGGTTTTTTGCATCGGAAAGGAAAAATCAGTGAGCTCAATGGTTACCACTAGATGAATGGTGGTACAACACTTCGTACCATACAACTACCCTCATGAATCCTTTTGAAGCGGTATATGGACAAAATCCACCTTCAGTTCTCTCATATTTTCCAGGTGTCTCGAAGGTCCAGGAGGTTGACCAAATGCTTATAGTTCAAGAGGCTATTCTTCATACCCTCAAAGATAATTTGGTCATGGCCCAGAATCACATGAAGCAACAAGTAGATCAAGGTCGCTCTAAACGTTAATTTGTAGAAGGAGATCATGTGTTTCTTCGACTGCAACCCTACAATCAAAATTCCCTCAAGGCTGACCATTGTCAGAAACTGGCACCCAAATTTTGTGATCCTTATACCATTCTCAAGCATGTGGGATAGGTGGCCTATCAGTTAGATTTTCCCAGTCATTCTAAGCTCCATCCTATTTTTCATGTTTCCTTCTTAAAGAAGGTGATTGGAACTAAGTTCAAAACTCAAACCAACCTTCCTAAGTTGGAAGAAGAAGGCTCCATTTGGCTATAGCCACAAGCGAACCATCAATGAAGTGTTAGTCCAGTGGAAATATACAACTCCAGAAGATGCCACTTGGGAACCAACTACCATTCTGCAACAATTTTCCCATCTTAAGCCTTAAGGACAAGTTTGTTTTTAAGGGGGAGGACATGTTAGGGACCTAACCCCTCACATAGGTAGAATAATATATTTCCATGTAATAAAGGTCAATATTAATAAGGCCTAGCAATAAGGAAGAATAAGTCTAATGTAAGAAGACATAATAGAATCTTTCGCTTCTAGAAGGATCTTCATCTAGATGGTTCTTTTGATAGACATATTTAGTATAAATAGGAGTTGAGGGTATGAGAATTTTTTTCTTAGATATTATTGTATTAGAGCTCTACTCTGCTAGAGGTTTCCCCCTAGAAGAGGCAAGTGAACATTTCTCTTAGTAATCAAAGTTCTCTTTATGGTATTATTTTGGTATCATTTTGGTATTATTGTGGTGTTTTTCTGGCTATATTGTTGTTCATCTACCATTTCTAGCTATTTATTTATGTTCTACATACTTTTTTATATCTGGAATATTACAATATATGGCATTGATGAGTCATATCATGAGGATCAAATGGATCCACCAGTGGTGAGGCAGGAGGCCCCACCAAGTACCATCCCAGAAGGAGCTAGATTTCAAAGGGAGAAGCAGCCTCCCCAGGACCATTTAAAGGAGACTTCAAAAGAAATCAACACACATAGAGGGAGAAATATTATATAGAATCATAGGGAGTCAAGCTTCAGAGGGAGCATGGAGACCCAGAGTGAGCCTGATCTTAGAGAGAATCAAATGGGAGAAATAGACGTCTTCCAGGACTAACAGACAGATGCCATGAGTTGAGAAGACTAGATTGTAGCTTCAGAGACTTCTAGGAGATGTGAAATATGCTGGGAAGATTCCCTTGTTTCAATGAAAAAGGAAGAAGCCAGTCAGAAGGACTGGGATATGGATTTTTCCTTGAGGGAATTCAGTGGTCACTTCCAAGATTGATCTACCAGATCAAGCATGTTTCATATAACAGTATAAAGATGTACAAATCTTGACTCCTAGCTAGAATATTCTCCCAGCAACAGGGAGAATATTATGATGAGATACTTGCACTAGTAATCATAAGAAGTGTACATAGAGTAGCCACTAGATACATGAGAAGGAATCGCATGTCTACAAATTGAAGAAATATTTGTATGGCCCTGAGCAGACACCCAGGACATGATATGTTAGATCATACAGTTTCCTGATGAGCTTGGGATTTACCAAGAGTAAAGCAGATTCCAACCTATACTTCAAGGTTGTGGATGGTAGACCATTTTTACTATTATTGTATGGGGATGACTTGTTTCTAACAGGAGGCGAGAAGCTCATCGTTGATAGTAAGAGGAAACTTGTTGCAAAGTTCAAGATGAAGGACCTAGGCATGTTGCATTACTTCTTAGGTCTGGAGATATGGCAGAGACTGGATGGGACTTTCCTTAACCAAGGAAAATATGCAGTGGAGATACTGAAGAGGTTTGGTATGTTGGTTTGTAAGGCCATATCTACACCGATGATAGCTAACTTGAATTTGTTGTGTGTTACAACTTCAAAGATAGTGGATGCCACCATATACAGGTAGATGATTGGTTCGTTGATGTACTTGACGAACACAAGACCAGATATATGTTTTGTGGTGAACACGTTGAGTCAGTACATGGTTAAGCCTAGACATGTTCACTTGATTGTGGTAAAACATGTGATGAGGTACCTAAAGGGTACAATTGATTATGGACTCAGATATATCTTGTATCGCGAGATAAGACAACAAGGTTACACATATTCATATTGGGCGGGCAGTGTCACAGACTGGAAAAGTACATTCATATGTTGCTTTAGTTTGGGATCAGTTGTGATCTCATGGATCAGTAGGTAGTAGACTTGTATGGCACTTACTTCTACAGAGGAAGAGTATGTGGTAGCATGGTCAGCTTGGGGCAAAGCAGTGTGGCTTCAGAAGTTGATTGCAAGATTGTTTGATCTCGAGTTGGAGGAGACCTGTATCTTTTGTGACAACCAGAGTTGCATAAATTTGTCAGAGAACCTAGTATGTCATGATAGTCCAAGCATATCGAGATAAAGTACCACTATGTCCAGGACATAGTACAAAACAGAGTAGTAAAGCTCCAGTATATTTCCATCGATGAAAAGGTAGTAGATGTATTGACCAAGCCCCTGTCCAGAGTTAAGCTTGAGTATTTTAGAGACAAGCTTGGAGTGGTCCAGGAAGACTTCTCCAGTAGTGAGAAGTGATTGTTTCCTCCAATAGTGAGATGTGTTCCTAGTAGAGGGAAGTGATGAGATCTCCAGTAGTGGGAGCTACCCCATCGCAGGTTGGTACTCCAATGCAGGCTAGTATTCTACCCCAATGTAGGTCGGTACTCCAATGTAGGCTGGTATGATACCCAACATAGGTTGGTATTCCAACGCAGGTTGGTATTCTACCCCATCATAGATTGGTACTCCAACACAAGTTGTTATGCTACCCCAACGTAGGTTGGTACTCCAACGCAGGCTGGTATGCTACCCCAGCGCAAGTTGGTATGCTACCCCAGCGTAGGTTGGTACTCCAACACAGGCTAGTATGCTACCCCAGTGCAAGTTGGTATGCTACTCCAACATGGGATGGTATGTTAACCCTAGCGCAAGTTGGTATGCTACTCCAACGCAAGCTGGTATGCTACTCTAGTAAAAGTGCAGAGCTTCCTATGATATATAGATCCATGATTGACAACAAGACAATGACCAAGTGTATAGAAGCGCAGAAGTAGTGATGATGATCATGATGAGAAGAATATCTTCCTTGCTAAGAGGGAGTGTTGAAGTTTGAGTAGCTTCAAAAGATATTCCTACTATATTTGACCAAGACAAAACCATAAAGAATATTATTATATTATATTTTTTAAGACGACCCTATTGTGCCTTTGTAAAAGTCGTCTGCCCTATTGTGCCTTTGTAAAAGTCATCCCTATTGTGCCTTGAAAGTAAAATGTAAAATAAAAGGATAAAGTGACAGGTTGGCCCAGACCTAATTTTAGGCTAGCCAAACTACTATTTATAAGGGAGGCTAGAACCTCATTTAAACACACACACAACACTAGCTCTATAGCTAAGAGGAGAAGTGTGCAAGTCTTAGAGGGAGACACTATTGTAGCTTGGATAATCTTGGTCTATTTCTCGGGTATATCTTGGTTATGTGGTGCGCTACTCTTCCCTAGTCAAGGGTATGAGGAGGATCTTCTTCTTTGTTAGTTCTCTCTTGGAGAGAGGGATTGTTCTTGGTTGTTGAATATATATTGAGGAAGTTTGTTGGGTTTTCCCCCTAGAGGGTTTTCCCAGGGTAAATATTTTGTATGTTGTGGATGTTATTCTTTCAATGATCATTTATATGCATTTATTGTGCTAATTGTTTAAAAGTAAAAGAACATTAATCTAGTTAACTGCTTGAGACGAAAATTCAACGCATACTACCAAAAAAGATGCAATCATGTATTCAGCGAGTGGTTGATAAACCACTAATGAAATCCATGTAGATGAATTCCCAAGGCCTGGAGGAACTATCAAACATCAGTACAACCCAATATTTATCTTGTTGGCACTTTTAGTTTAACCACATTCAGAACATCTCCAAATGTAATATTCTAGTTGTTTTTGCATGGAAGGCCAAAGAAATACATCTATAGGTGAAAAAAACACTTTTTCACACCAAAATCCCCTCCATAGGATGTGGAGTGGGTGTCTTTGATAATAATATGGTGAACTAATACCAATGGAACACTCAGTTTTTTTCCTAAGGAAAAATTGCACTTTATTATTGAGATTAAACAAAGTACAATGTGAAGGTTCTTACAACACAGTCATAGGATTAAAATCCTTCATCATAAACTAAAAGAGATCTTGTTCTCTTCAACAATGATGTACACAATAAAAAGACTAAAACATATGTTTTTTTCACCTTTGATTTCACAAAGACATTGACACGAATTTCAAAAAACAGCAATTAGTGTAAGTCATTAAAAACAAGAGATTACTCGCAATTCATTATAGCCATAAATTCAAATGGACAAAAAGTCTTCTAGGCTACCTTGAAGCATAGACACTTCGCCATTTTCATGAGATGAAATCAAATAAGTGTCTTCTAGCATCAAAAACCCCTCCTTGGACAAAGCATCATTAGTTCCATTATTCTCCCTAAAAATATGAAGGAAAGACAAATGATCAAAGAGAGAGGAGACATCCTTTACTAGTTTAAATATCAACATAAGGTTCAAGTTCATAATCTGACTATCACCCTTGAGAATGTTAATTACAAGACTCAAATCACCCATAATTAATGACAACATAATGTGCTTTATGTTATCCAATCTCAAAAGATAAAATAGAGCTAGAAACTCGACTCTATTATTTGTATCGTCCCCTCTATTGGATTTGAAGAAGTAAAAGTCTTCTTGGTTTTATATAGTACAAATCCAAATCCACAAGTGCCTTCTTGGTATGCCCCATCAAAAAACGCCCACAACCAACTTTGATCAAATACCAAAGGCTCCACATGACAAGAAGTAGAATCCTTAAGAGGCTTAGAAAATTCTTTAAATACGAACACATCTTTCATTGCCAAAACATTTGGAGGAAGAAATCTGCCTTCGAAAATAGCCAAGTTGTGAGCATGCTAAATGCCCCAAATTACCATTAGAGGGAGAGATCAAAAGGGCTTCATCTCTCGAATAAAAAACCATTCCTTAAAGCAAAGAGATACACCATCCTTTTCCCACATCTCCTAAATATGGAGAGCATTTGACACCATTGCAATGGACAAAAATATGTGAAAGGTTTTGCCCATACTCCTTACATAAAGTACATACATTAGGCCCTTGAAAAATTGTTTTTTGGAAAACATCCCAGGTCAACAACTTGTCATTGAGTACCATACACATCAAGACCAAACATTTAGGGGGAGCCTTAAGCTTCCAAAACACCCACCACCACCACTACATATTAGGGATCATATCCTCTACTAGAGAAAGGTAACTAGTCTTTACAATGTAAAAACCACCTAATGTGTTAAAAACCCACACCATCTCATCCCGACGATCAGATATATGTATATGGGCATGATTCAAGGAGTTGATCAACTTGTCCCAAATCAGTCACCAGGCCTGATGCAAACCCAACCTATCAATTGAAAGACACCCCTAATTCCAAATGGATGAGGACTTTGAATCAACAATCTTAGAGAGTGTTTCTATTCCTCTTTGTTGAAGAAACAAAACCAACTCATCCTAGAGAAAAACCTCCTCTCCACATCCCATGATGGAATTAACCCCAATTCTTACAGATAATCATGTTCCTACCTTCAATGATAAATATTTTCCCATAACATGAGAGGAGAGGGTGAGCGTCTTCCATTGGTTTGACACTCCCGAGATCATCGTGTTCCTTTTTTAAACCCAATCCTCAATGGTGTCTGGGGAAACATATTTATCCACCATAATTTCCTTCCATAAGATGATTTTTTTCATGAAACTCTAAAGGGACCTTGGAGAAAGAGATTTCCAAAAGAGATGAACGTCTGTTAACCCCCATCCACCCCATTTTTTCGGTAAAGAAATCATTTTCCAATTGGCTAGATGAAGACCTTTATATTCTCCATTACCCTGCCAAAGATAGTTGAAACAAATTTTATGTATTAGTTCCAAAGAACCTTTCAAAATGTGAGCCAAGAGGAGAAAATAAGCTGGAATGGCCTCCAATACAGACTTAAACAATATCATCCTGCCCGATCTCAATAGCTACAGGTTACCCTAGAATGAAATCCTCCAATTTACACATGTAGTTAACCAATGCCAATCAACCTTACAGTAATTTTTTGGCTTGATGATAAAGTCGAGATATTTAATACCTTCATTAAAGGCCCACTTTTCATAGGGAAATATCGGTTCTAACTGATCATGGAGGGGGGTGATCCAATGACGAGTAATAGACGACCGATTTGTATTTGTTGACCTCTATTTCAAAACCCATACAGTAGAGATTGAGAATGTCCAAAACTTTCCTAACTTTCCAATCATTTTCATAGAAAAAGAGTAAAATACCATCCATAAATAAGAGATGGGTAATAGAGATGTGTCTACTAACTTAAACCCCTTGAATAATTTCCTAGGATTTGGCATCCAAGATTCATCTACTTAATCATTCATCCACCAATAGGAATAAGTAAGGGGATTGAGGACACCCATGCCTTAACCCACATGAAGTATTGAAAAAGGGGGAAGTCGAACCATTGATTAAGAATACCATCTGCATAGAAGTAACATAACCCACGATCCATTTAACCATTCCCAATTAGGTGCAGATAATTCCAAGACACCCAGTCGAATGCTTTGGAGAGGTCAAGCTTCATAATCACATACATGGAGGAATGAACTTTAATACTATGAGGGGCCTCCTAAGTATCTCCAATAGCTTCATGTATATTCCTTCCCTCCAAGAAAACACATTTTTTAGACGAAATGACCTTTGACAAGAAGGGATTAATTCTATAAGCTATGACTTTTGAAATTATTTTATATACCATGTTGCATAGCAATATGGGTATGAAATTTTTATAATTGTCACGATGATCCTTCTTTGGGATCAAGGAGATAAAGGTGTAATTGATCTTCTGTGAAACTTTACCCTTTTCACGAACTCCCTCTACCATGTTGAGAAGATCAATCCCCAAGATATCAAAAAAACCAATGTAGAATTTTTCATTCCATCCATCAACCCCTAGGCTTCTGTCCCTTTGAAAAGATTTGATAATGGACCAAGCTTCTTCTAGCATGACCACTTGAAAGAGTTCCAATAGAGACTCTGAGGAATTCATGCAGTCGTTGAAGCCGAGAGGACATGTCGTGTTGTTTGGTTGCCTCTTTCTTCAGGTTTCAGTCAATTTACTTGTTTTTATTTTCTATCTTTCCTGGTTGCATACAATATAGTTGAAGTTTGAAGTAGGAAAATGGCATATCAAGGTTGAGGATCAAACCAATCTTTTGATTTGTCTAAATATATCCAAAATAAAAGCAATCTTGGTTCAAGAATTTAATAATTTCTAAAAACTCAGATCTGCTATATAATACCAGAGTGATTGCGCAAGAGTTTGAACCTAATGCTAATCGGTCCTTACCAAAGATCATTCCAGATAAAATATATGATTTATCCATGTTTAAATTTCGAGTATCGAAATTAATCCATTATGTTTCTACAAATGTTTCTATAGCTTTGTCTGAACCAATAATTAGAATCTCTCTCTTACATAAGGAAGATATTGAATGGGCTCTAGAGCAAGGATTTCAGTATGTCCATCTCGAAATTATTCAATTTGGAACTAACCCATTAGTAAGACATGGACTCAATGTTTCTTCTCTTTGTTGTGTTGTTGATTCATGACATATAAATTTTCATAATGCATTAATTGGAGGTTTCTAATAACCTCTACACAATGGCCCCATCTAGTCTTTAGTGCTCCCAAGATTCCAAGTTTCCCTTATTGATCCTCATATTATGTATTTCCCATAGGCTTATACTCAATTTTATATTTTTGATATGTTGGCCTGATCAAAAAATGCACAATTACATACTAATATGTGTCTATGTTTTGTTTCAACCAATCTTCCTACCCTTAATCCAAAGTTTACAACCCACGCTACACAAGAAAAAGTTGTGGTAGGCCCTGGTAATTTCACTCTTATTACTTTGGGATTCACAGAACTTAAAATTCCATAGGAGTGGAATGAAAAATATTCCATCCTACAGCAAAGGTATATTCTTCCTACATAACCACAATAGTAAACTCTCTTCCAAACCAGTAATGGCCCTATCCTTCTCCTAGGAAGATCCTAGAGTGGTTAGATTGACACTTCAAGGTCTACAAAAAAATTGGTCGGATCTAGGCCCAGCACATCCTCAAGACCTAGATTTGTAGAATTGGATGATCATATCTCTAACCATAAAAGCAGGCATTCTTCTTGTAAATTTTGTGAATCCACTTATCCTTATCCTTCTCGGTCTTCTTTAGATTTAGGTTCTTTTGAAAGATATAGGAATGTATACATTTCCTCTTCTTCACAACAATAACATTTGGGACAACACTCAGACTATCCCACCTGTCTTCATATTATAACTCCTAAGGAAATTTAAATGATTCGGTATGGCCTGCCTAGAGAAAGGATGTTTTTGGTAAGACAAGCCTAGTTCCTAAGAGATCACTTGGCCTGGGAAATTATGCACCAAAATATACATATGGAAATCTTCTAGCTGACATGGACTTCATACAATACAGAAATATCAATGAATAAAGGTCACAAGATATAGTTAAAATGTGGAACTATTCTGACTATCAGTTTGTCTACATTGCACAAAATATATATGACATGACTCGAGACATTATGAAAACCAAAAGTCATATTTATGGCATGCATGCAGATCTAGAAAATCTAGAACATAGTTCCTCCACTCAGACTAAGGAACCGAAAGAGATCAATCAAAAGTTGGATGTGATAATGAAAGTAATTGAAGATCTAAAAAACAACTTACAAAAAGAAGAAATGTCTCTTTCTCCTCTTTTATCTTTGGAAGAAGTAAATAAACAAAGTTTCATCTTTTCCGGGCCTGAACAATTGTCAAGAAGCAAACATTTCTTATTAAAAGGAATTGTTAGGCCACAGTAAAAAAAATTAAAGATAGAAAAAATTGTAAAATTAGCACAAGAGAAACTCCATATGCTCAAAGAACAGCTGTCAGAAATAAAAGTTATAAAATAAGAACAACCTAAAGGATCTGGAGTTAAACAAGGTGAAGTGCCTAGAGGTTCAGATGATGATCAAAGTGGTCATCCTTTCCAGAATGCATGGGAAAAATGGTGTAATTCTAAGTACGGAAGCAATAGAAAAAATCCCTTTGACCCTACAAAATCTAAAGTTCATTCTAGTTTTAGCCGAGAAAACATTGACCTCACTCCCATTACTAATCTCAACTGTAAATATAAAAATGAGATTATGATGGTAATCCAAAGATGGGTTTCATGGGATAAAACTCAGAAAGACATATTCAAGAATAAAGTCACATGGGGTGAATTCACTTTAAGACTGACATGGGGTTTCACATGTAATTTATAATTATGGTGCAATAGACTAAATCTACCTAACAAAATGCATTTGATGGAATCGAGAAAACCCATGGAAGAACTAATAAAGTAGTAGTGCATAAATTCAATGGAAATGGAAAATTTCATACACAACTTTATTCTGATTTATTTATGAATCAAATATTATCTAATCTTAAGGATCTCCCAGAATTCTTTTTCACTATGCAAGATCTTTTGTACAAATCAAATGACCCAACTAACCTAGCTTACCTTAGAAAATATTTGTCTGCAATGCCTGGAAGGATCCCTAATTTATTCAGAGAAAGGATGCAAAAATGAATAGGTTGATATTGAAGAACTTTCTCTTGCAAGTTTGCAGGAACAAATAGTGATTACTTTGCAGAAAGAATGCTTGCGTGGGAAAACTGCAAAGTCTGTCCAAAAAAAAAATTAGGATTTGACAAATATGTGTGTAATATATATATTGAAACTTACCATGGTTGTGGTAAAGAAAAATAGAAAAAGAAAATTTTTCAAGAACATTGTAAACGTAAATAGTGAAGGAATAGGTCATATAAACCTTAGTATAAATTCAAAAGGTCAAGAAAACTCTCCAAAACTGCGAAAAGTCCTAGGAAAAAACACTTTAAGAAGAGAAAATATTTTAGTAAGAAATATTCTTGTTACATTTTCCACAAGTCTGGCCACTAGGCCAATCAGTGTCATCTGAGAGTAAAAACTAAATTCCAACACAAACTCATGGATATCTTCACGTATGCCTATGATCCAACAAACTTGGGATAAGTTAGTACTCATTTATATGGTGAGTATCTCTCAATCACATAATCATTAAATTATGATTCTGATGCATGTCCCCATACAAATAATCTTTCTCTTGAATTTTATTCAAATTCA
>JASDQU010108410.1:77860-92381 GCA_032191745.1 Picea mariana | reverse complement strand
TATGGGTTTAACAGGTTATTATCGCAAGTTTGTTAAGAATTATGGAAAGATTGCGGCACCTCTCACTGAACTCCTTAAAAATAATTCTTTCACTTGGACTCCAGCAGTTGCTCATGATTTTCAAACCTTGAAGATGGCCATGTGCACCACTCCAGTCCCTGCCCTTCCTGATTTCAAAAATACCTTTGTCCTAGAATGTGATGCTTCCGGGAAAGGAATTGGCATTGTCCTTATGCAAGAGGGTCGGCCTTTGGCCTTTACCAGCAAACAACTATCCGAGCGCAATTTGGGCAAATCAATCTATGAAAAGGAAATGTTGTATATTCTACATGTTGTGGATCTTTGGCACCCTTATCTATTGGGGCAACGCTTCCAAATTAAGACAGATCATCAAAGTCTCGAGTATTTTCCGGAACAATGCCTTTCCTCCCTAGAGCAACAAAAATGGGTGAATAAGCTCTTTGGATATGATTATGAGATAATTTACAAGAAATGAAAAGACAATGTGGTTTCTAATGCACTTTCTAGAAAATATGAAGATGAAGGATCCCTTTTTTTCTATCCTTCATTGTAATAGATTGGCTCCAAGTTGTTCTCCAAGAATGGCTACACAATCCCAAAATTTTTCATCTGATACAACAATTGCAATCCAATTCTCTAGTTTCCCCAAGGATACTCTTGGCTCAATGATGAGATTTGATACAAAGTTCATTTGTCTTTAAGTAAACAGTCAAAACTTAAATCCATGGTACTTTCTGAGCTTCATGCTACACCCACAGCTGGGCACTCTAGGTTTACCAAAACCTATGACAGGGCCAAACGTTCTTTTTTTCTGGGATGGTATGAAACAAGACGTTTGTAATTTTGTGGCTAAATGTGATGTGTGTCAACACAACAAGGGAGAAACAGTCAAATCTCCCGGCACACTACAACCGCTTTTGATTCCACCTGTTATTTGGCCGGATATCTCTATGGATTTTACTGTAGGATTACCTAAATCGGGCAATAAATCATTCATCATGGTGGTAGTTTATCGTCTTTCCATGTATGCTCATTTTTGTGCTCTTCAAAACCCATTTACATCATCCACTATCACTCAATGTTTCATGGATCAAGTCTTCAAGCTTCATGGCATGCAGATTCTATTGTCTCTGATCGCGACCCAACTTTCACTAGCAAGTTTTGGTAAGAACTGTTCAAGCTACAATGCACCCAATTGCATCTCAGCACAACTTATCATCCTCATATTGATGGTCAAACTGAAATTGTCAACAAGTGTTTGGAAACATATTTGAGGTTTTTTGCATCGGAAAGGAAAAATCAGTGAGCTCAATCGTTACCAGTAGATGAATGGTGATACAACACTTCGTACCATACAACTACCCTAATGACTCCTTTTGAAGTGGTATATGGACAAAATCCACCTTCAATTCTCTCCTATTTTCCAGGTGTCTCAAAGGTCCAGGAGGTTGACCAAATGCTTACAGTTCGAGAGGCTATTCTTCGTACCCTCAAAGAGAATTTGTTCATGGCCCAAAATCGCACGAAGAAACAAGCAGATCAAGGTCGCTCTAAACGTTAATTTGCAGAAGGAGATCATGTGTTTCTTCGACTGCAATCCTACATCAAAATTCCCACAAGGCTGACCATTGTCAAAAATTGGCGCCCAAATTTTGTGATCTTTATACCATTCTCAAGCATGTGGGATAGGTGGCCTATCAGTTAGATTTGCCCAGTCATTCTAAGCTCCATCCTATTTTTCATGTTTCCTTCTTAAATAAGGTGATTGAAACTAAGTTCCAAACTCAAACTAACCTTCCTGAATTGGACGAAGAAGGCTCCATTTGGCTACAACCACAAGCAGTTTTGGACCAGTGTGAGCATCGCCTGCATCAGCGAACCATCAATGAAGTGTTAGTCCAATGGAAATATACAACTCCAGAAGATGCCACTTGGGAACCAACTACCATTCTGCAACAATTTTCCCATCTTAAGCCTTGAGGACAAGTTTGTTTTTAAGGGGGAGGACATGTTAGGGACCTAACCCCTCACGTAGGTAGAATAATATATTTCCATGTAATAAAGGTCAATATTAATAAGGCCTAGCAATAAGGAAGAATAATTCTAATGTAAGAAGACATAATAGAATCTTTCGCTTCTAGAAGGATCTTCCTCTAGATGGTTCTTTTGATAGACATATTTAGTATAAATAGGAGTTGAGGGTATGAGAAATTTTGTCTTAGATATTATTGTAATAGAGCTCTACTCTACTAGAGGTTGCCTCCTCGAAGAGGCAAGTGAACATTTCTCTTAGTAATCAAAGTTCTCCTTATGGTATTATTTTGGTATCATTTTGGTATTATTGTGGTTTTGTTTTAGTTATATTGTTGTTCATCTACCATTTCTAGCTATTTATTTATGTTCTGCATACTTTTTTATATCTGAAATATTAAAATATATGGAATTGATGAGTCATATCAAGAGGATCAGATGAATCCACTAGTGGTGAGGCAGGAGGCCCCACCAAGTACCATCCCAGAAGGAGCTAGATTTCAAAGGGAGAAGCAGTCTCCCCAGGACCATTTAAAGGAGACTTCAAAAGAAATCAACACACATAGAGGAAGAAATATTATATAGAATCATAGGGATTCAAGCTTCAGAGGGATCATGGAGACTCAGAGTGAGCCTTATCTCAGAGAGAATCAAATGGGAGAAAGAGACGTCTTCCAGGACTAACAGATAGATGCCATGAGTTGAGAAGACTAGATCGTAGATTCAGAGACTTCTAGGAGATGTGAAATATGTTGGGAAGATTCCCTTGTTCCAATGACAAAGGAAGAAGCCAGTCAGAAGGACTGGGATATGGATTTTTCCTTGAGGGAATTCAGTGGTCACTTCCAAGATTGATCTACCAGATCAAGCATGTTTCATATAACAGTATAAAGATGTAAAAATCTTGACTTCTGGCTAGAATATTCTCCCAGCAACAGGGAGAATATTATGATGAGATACTTACACTGGTAATCATAAGAAGTGTACATAGAGTAGCCACTGGATACATGAGAAGGAGTCTCATGTCTAAAAATTGAAGAAACATTTGTATTGGCCTAAACAGACACCCTGGACATGATATGTTAGATCATATAGTTTCCTGATGAGCTTGGGATTTACCAAGAGTAAAGCAGATTCCAACCTGTACTTCAAGGTTGTGGATGGTAGACCATTTTTACTATTATTGTATGGGGATGACTTGTTTCTAACAAGAGGCGAGAATCTCATCATTGATAGTAAGAGGAAACTTGTTGCAAAGTTCGAGATGAAGGACCTAGGCATGTTGCATTACTTCTTAGGNAGTGGAGATCCTGAAGAGGTTTGGTATGTTGGGTTGTAATACCATACCTACACCGATGATAGATAACTTGAATTTGTTGTGTGTTACAACTTCATAGACAGTGGATGCCACCATATACAGGTAGATGATTGGTTCGTTGATGTACTTGACGAACACAAGACCATATATATGTTTTGTGGTGAACACATTGAGTCAATACATGGTTAAGCCTAGACATGTTCACTTGACTGTGGTAAAACATGTGATGAGGTACCTAAAAGGTACAATTGATTATGGACTCAGATATATCTTGTATCACGAGATAAGACAACAAGGTTACATAGATTCATATTGGGCATGCAGTGTCACAGACCGGAATCAGATGTTGCTTTATTTTGGGATCAGTTGTGGTCTCATGGATCAGTAGGTAGTAGACTTGTATGGCACTTACTTCTGCGTAGGAAGAGTATGTGGAAGCATGGTCAGCTTGGTGCGAAGCAATGTGGCTTCAGAAGTTGATTGCAAGATTGTTTGATCTCGAGTTGGAGGAGACTTGTATCTTTTGTGACAACTAGAGTTGCATAAATTTGTCAGAGAACCTAGTGTGTAATGATAGGTCCAAGCATATCAAGATAAAGTACCACTATGTCTAGGACATGGTACAAAACATATTAGTAAAGATCCAGTATATTTCCATCGATGAAAAGGTAGCAGATGTATTGACCAAGCCCCTGTCCAGAGTTAAGTTTGAGTATTTCATAGACAAGCTTGGAGTGGTCCAGGAAGACTTCTCTAGTAGTGAGAAGTGATTGTTTTCTCCAATAGTGAGATGTGTTCCCCAGTAGAGGGAAGTGATGAGATCTCCAGTAGTGGGAGATACCCCATCGTAGGTTGGTATGCTACCCCAGCGTAGGTTGCTACCCCAATGTAGGTCGGTACTCCAATGCAGGCTGGTATGATACCCAACATAGGTTGGTACTCCAATGCAGGTTGGTATTCTACTCCAACATAGTTTGGTACTCCAACACAAGTTGTTATGCTACCCCAACACAGGTTGGTACTCCAATGCAGGCTGGCATGCTACCCTAGCGCAGGTTGGTATGCTACCCCAGCGTAGGTTGGTACCCCAGTGCAGGTTGGTATGCTACCCCAATGTAGGTTAGTACTCCAACATAGGCTGGTATGCTACCCCAACGCAGGTTGGTATGCTACTCCAACATAGGATGGTATGTTAACCCTAGCGTAGGTTGGTATGCTACTCCAACGCAAGCTGGTATGCTACTCTAGTAAAAGTGCAGATCTTCCTATGATATATAGATCCATGATTGACAACAAGACAATGACCAAGTGTATAGAAGCACAAAAGTAGTGATGATGATCGTGATGAGAAGTATACCTTCCTTGCTAAGAGGGAGTGTTGAAGTTTGAGTAGCTTCAAAAGATATTCCTACTATATTTGACCAAGACAAAACCCTAAAGAATATTATTGTATTATATTTTTTAAGACGACCCTATTGTGCCTTTGTAAAAGTTGTCTGCCCTATTGTGCCTTTGTAAAATTCATCCCTATTTTGCCTTGAAAGTAGAATGTAAAATAAAAGGATAAAGTGACAGGTTGGCCCAGACCTAATTTTAGGCTAGCCAAACTACTATTTACAAGGGAGGCTAGAACCTCATTTGAACACACACACAACACTATCTCTGTAGCTAAGAGGAGAAATGTGCAAGTCTTAGAGGGAGACACTATTGTAGCTAAGAGGTGACGTTGTGGATACTCTTGGTCTATTTCTCGGGTATATCTTGGTTATGTGGTGCGCTACTCTTCCCTAGTGAAGGGTATGAGAAGGATCTTCTTCTTTGTTATTTCTCTCTTGGAGAGAGGCATTGTTCTTGGTTGTTGAATCTATATTGAGGAAGTTTGTTGGGTTTTCCCCCTAGAGGGTTTTCCCAAGGTAAATCTTTTGTATGTTTTGGATGTTATTCTTTCAATGATCATTTATATGCATTTATTGTGCTAATTGTTTAAAAGTAAAAGAACATTAATCTAGTTAACTGCTTGAGACGAAAATTCAATGCATACTACCAAAAAAGATGCAATCATGTATTCATCTAGTGGTTGGTAAACCACTAATGAAATCCATGTAGATGGATTCCCAAGGCCTGGAGGAACTATCAAACATCAATACAACCCAATATTTATCTTGTTGGCACTTTTAGTTTAACCACATTGAGAACATCTCCAAATATAATATTCTAGTTGTTTTTGCATGGAAGGCCAAAGAAATACATCTACAGGTGAAAAAAACATTTTTTCACACCAAAATTCCCTCCATCGGATGTGGAGTGGGTTTCTTTGATAATAATATGGTGAACTAATACCAATGGAACACTCAGTTTTTTTCCTAAGAAAAAATTGCACTTTATTATTGAGATTAAACAAAGTACAATGTGAAGGTTCTTACAACACAGTCATAGGATTAAAATCCTTCATCATAAACTAAAAGAGATCGTGTTCTCTTCAACAATGATGTACACAATAAAAAGACTAAAACATATGTTTTTTTCACCTTTGATTTCACAAAGACATTGACACGACTTTCAAAAAAGAGCAATCGGTGTAAGTCATTAAAAACAAGAGATTGCTCGCAGTTCGTTATAGCCATAAATTCAAATTGACAAAAAGTCCTCTAGGCTACCTTGAAGCACAGACACTTCACCATTTTCATGAGATGAAATCAAATAGGTGTCTTCTAGCATCAAAAACCCCTCCTTGGACAAAGCATCATTAGTTCCATTATTCTCCCTAAAAATATGAAGGAAAGACAAATGATCAAAGAGAGAGGAGACATCCTTTACTAGTTTAAATATCAACATAAGGTTCAAGTTCATAATCTGACTATCACCTCTGAGAATGTTAATTACAAGACTCAAATCACCCATAATTAATGACAACAGAATGTGCTTTATGTTATCCAATCTCAAAAGATAAAACAGAGCTAGAAACTCGACTCTAAAATTTGTAATGTTCCCTCTATTGGATTTGAAGAAGTAAAAATCTTCTTGGTTATATATAGTATAAATCCAAATCCACAAGTGCCTTCTTGGTATGCCCCATCAAAAAACGCCCACAACCAGCTTTGATCAAATACCAAAGGCTCCACATGACGAGAAGTAGAATCCTTAAGAGGCTTAGAAAATTATTTAAATACGAACACATCTTTCATTGCCAAAACATTTGGAGGAAGAAATCTGCCTTCGAAAATAGCCAAGTTGTGAGCATGCCAAATGCCCCAAATTACCATTAGAGGGAGAGATCAAAAGGGCTTCATCTCTCGAATAAAAAACCATTCCTTAAAGCAAAGAGATACACCATCCTTTTCCCACATCTCCTGAATATGGAGAGCATTTGACACCATTGCAATGGACAAAAATATGTGAAAGGTTTTCCCCATACTCCTTACATAAAGTACATACATTAGGCCCTTGAAAAATTCTTTTTTGGAGAACATCCCAGGTCAACAATTTGTCATTGAGTACCATATACATCAAGACCAAACATTTAGGGGGAGCCTTAAGCTTCCACAACACCCACCACCACCATTACATATTAGGGATCATATCCTCTACTAGAGAAAGGTAACTAGTCTTTACAATGTAAAAACCACCTAATGTGTTAAAAACCCACACCATCTCATCCCAATGATTAGATATATGTATATGGTCATGTTTCAAGGAGTTTATCAACTTGTCCCAAATCAGTCACCAGGCCTAATGCAAACCCAACCTATCAATTGAAAGACACCCCTAATTCCAAATGGATGAGGACTTTGAATCAACGATCTTGGAGAGTGTTTCTATGTCTCTCTGGTGAAGAAACAAAACCAACTCATCTTGGAGAAAAACCTCCTCTCCACATCCCATGATGGAATTAACCCCAATTCTTACATACAATCATGTTCCTACCTTCAATGCTAAATATTTTCCCATAACATGAGAGGAGAGGGTGAGCGTCTTCCATTGGATTGACACTCCCGAGATCATCGTGTTCCTTTTTTAAACCCAATCCTCAATGGTGTTTGGGGAAACATATTTATCCACCATAATGTCCTTCCATAAGATGAATTTTTTCATGAAACTCTAAAGGGACCTTGCAGAAAGAGATTTCCAAAAGAGATGAATGTCTGTTAACCCCCATCCACCCCATTTTTTCGGTAAAGAAATCATTTTCCAATTGGCTAGATGAAGACCTTTATATTCTCCATTGCCCCGCCAAAGATAGTTGAAACATATTTTATGTATTAGTTCCAAAGAACCTTTCAAAATGTAAGCCAAGAGGAGAAAATAAGTTGGAATGGCCTCCAATACAGACTTAAACAATATCATCCTGCCTTATCTCAATAGCCACAGGTTACCCTAGATTGAAATCCTTCAATTTACACATGTAGTTAACCAATGCCAATCAACCTTACAGTAATTTTTTGGCTTGATGATAAAGACCGGATATTTAATACCTTCATTAAAGGCCCCCCTTTCATAGGGAAATATCGGTTCTAACTGATCATGGAGGGGGTCATCCAATGACGAGTAATAGATGACCGATTTGTATCTGTTGACCTCCATTTCAGAACCCATACAGTAGAGATTGAGAATGTCCAAAACTTTCCTAACTTTCCAATCATTGTCATAGAAAAAGAGTAAAATACCATCCATAAATAAGAGATGGGTAATAGAGATGTGTCTACTAACTTAAACCCCTTAATAATTTCCTAGGATTTGGCATCCAAGATTCATCTACTTAATCCTTCATCCACCAATAGGAATAAGTAAGGAGATAGAGGACACCCATGCCTTAACCCAAATGAAGTATTGAAAAAGGGGGAAGTCGAACCATTGATTAAGAATACTATCTGCATAGAAGTAACATAACCCATGATCCATTTAACCATTCTCAATTAGGTGCAGATAATTCCAAGACACCGAGTCGAATGCTTTGCAGAGGTCAAGCTTCATAATCACAGACATGGAGGAATGAACTTTAATACTATGGGGAGCCTCCTAAGTAGCTCCAATAGCTTCATATATATTCCTTCCCTCCAAGAAAACACATTTTTTTAGACGAAATGACCTTTGACAAGAAGGGATTAATTCTAGAAGCTATGACTTTTGAAATTATTTTATATGCCATGTTGCATAGCGATATGGGTATGAAATTTATATAATTGTCACGATGATCCTTCTTTGGGATCAAGGAGATAAAGGTGGAATTGATCTTCCGTGAAACTTTACCCTTTTCACGAACTCCCTCTACCATGTTGAGAAGATCAATCCCCAAGATATCAAAAAACCAAAGGTATAATTTTTCATTCCATCCATCAACCCCCAGGCTTCTGTCCCTTTGAAAATATTTGATAATGGACTGAGCTTCTTCTAGCATGACCACTTGAAAGAGTTCCAATAGAGACTCTGAGGAATTCGTGCAGTCTTTGAAGCCGAGAGGACGTGTCGTGTTGTTTGGTTGCCTCTTTCTCCAGGTTTCAGTCAATTTACTTCTTGTTATTTTCTATCTTGCCTGGTTGCATACAATATAGTTGAAGTTTGAAGTAGGAAAATGGCATATCAAGGTTTAGGATCAAACCAATATTTTGATTTGTCTAAATATATCCAAAATAAAAGCAATCTTGGTTCAAGAATTTAATAATTTCTAAAAACTCAGATCTGTTATATAATACCAGAGTGATTGGCGGGAGTTTGAACCTAATGCTAATCGGTCCTTACCAAAGATCATTCCAAATAAAATATATGATTTATCCATGTTTAAATTTCGAGGATCGAAATTAATCCATTATGTTTCTACAAATGTTTCTATAGCTTTGTCTGAACCAATAATTAAAATCTCTCTCTTACATAAGGAAGATATTGAATGGGCTCTATAGCAAGGATTTCAGTATGTCCATCTCGGAATTATTCAATTTGGAACTAACCCATTAGTAAGACATGGCCTCAATGTTTCTTCTCTTTGTTGTGTTGTTGATTCATGACATATAAATTTTCATAATGCATTAATTGGAGGTTTCTAATAACCTCTACACAATGGCCCCGTCTAGTCTTCAGTGCTCCCAAGATTCCAAGTTTTCCTTATTGATCCTCATATTATGTATTTCCCATAGGCTTATACTCAATTTTATATTTTTGATATGTCGCCCTGATCAAAAAATGCACAATTACATACTAATATGTGTCTATGTTTTGTTTCAACCAATCTTCCTACCCTTAATCCAAAGTTTACAACTCATGCTACACAAGAAAAAGTTGTGGTAGGCCCTGGTAATGTCATTCTTATTACTTTGGGATTCACAAAACTTAAAATTCCATAGGAGTGGAATGAAAAATATACCATCCTATAGCAAAGGTATATTCTTCCTACATAGCCACAATAGTAAACTCTCTTCCAAACCAGTAATGGCCCTATCCTTCTCCTAGGAAGATCCTAGAGTGGCTAGATTGACACTTCAAGGTCTACAAAAAACTTGGTCGGATCTAGGCCCAGCACATCCTCAAGACCTAGATTTGTAGAATTGGATGGTCATATCTCTAACCATAAAAGCAAGCATTCTTCTTGTAAATTCTGTGAATCCACTTATCCTTATCCTTCCCGATCTTCTTTAGATTTAGGTTCTTTTGAAATATATAGGAATGTATAAACTTCCTCTTCTTCACAACAATAACATTTGGGACAACACTCAGACTATCCAGCCTATCTTCATATTATAACTCCTAAGGAAATTTAAATGATTCGGTATGGCCTGCCTAGAGAAAGGATTTTTTGGTAAGACAAACCTAGGTCCTAAGAGATCACTTGGCCTGGAAAATTATGCACCAAAATATACATGTGGAAGTCTTCTAACTGACATGGACTTCATACAATACAGAAATATCAATGAATAAAGGTCACAAGATATAGTTAAAATGTGGAACTATTCTGACTATCAGTTTGTCTACATTGCACAAAATATATATGACATGACTCAAGATGTTATGCAAACCAAAAGTCATATTTCTGGCTTGCATGCAGATCTAGAAAATCTAGAACATAGTTCCTCCATTTAGACTAAGGAACTGAAAGAGATTCAGACTAAGGAACTGAAAGAGATCAATCAAAAGTTGGATGTGATAATGAAAGTAATTGAAGATCTAAAAAACAACTTACAAAAAGAAGAAATGTCTCCTTCTCCTCCTTTATCTTTGGAAGAAGTAAATAAACAAAGTTCATCTTTTTCGGGCCTGAACAATTGTCAGGAAGTAAACATTTCTTATTAAAAGGAATTGTTAGGCCACAGTAAAAAAAATTAAATATAGAAAAAATTGTAAAATTAGCCCAAGAGAAACTCCATATGCTCAAAGAACAATTTTCAGAAATAAAAGTTATAAAATAAGAACAACCTGAAGGCTCTGGAGTTAAACAAGGTGAAGTGCCTAGAGTCTCAGATGATGATCAAAGTGGTCATCCTTTCCAGAATGCATGGAAAAAATGGTGTAATTCTAAGTACGGAAGCAATAGAAAAATTCCCTTTGACCCTACAAAATCAGAAGTTCATTCTAGTTTTAGCCGAGAAAACATTGACCTCACTTCCATTACTAATCTCAACTGTAAATATAAAAATGATATTATGATGGTAATCCAAAGCTGGGCTTCATGGGGTAAAACTCAGAAAGACATATTCAAGAATAAAGTCACATGGGGTGAATTCACTTTAAGACTGACATGGGGTTTCACATGTAATTTAGAATTATGGTGCAATAGACTAAATCTAGCTAACAAAATGCATTTGATGGAATCGAGAAAACCCATGGAAGAACTAATAAAGTAGTAGTGCATAAATTCTATGGAAATGGAAAATTTCATACACAACTTTATTCTGATTTATTTATGAATCAAATATTATCTAATCTTAAGGATCTCCCAGAATTCTTTTTCACTATGCAAGATCTTTTGTACAAATCAAATGACCCAACTAATCTAGCTTACCTTAGAAAATATTTGTCTGCAATGCCTGGAAGGATCCCTAATTTATTCAGAGAAAGGACGCAAAATGAACAGGTTGATATTGAAGAACTTTCTCTTGCAAGTTTGCAGGAACAAATAGTGATTACTTTGCAGAAAGAATGCTTGCGTGCGAAAACTGCAAAGTCTGTCAACAAAAAAATTAGGATTTGACAAATATGTGTGTAATATATATGTTGAAACTTACCATGGTTGTGGTAAAGAAAAATAGAAAAAGAAAATTTTTCAAGAACATTGTAAACGTAAAGAGTGTGGGAATAGGTCATATAAACCTCAGTATAAATTCAAAAGGTAAAGAAAACTCTCCAAAACTGAGAAAAGTCCTAGGAAAAAACACTTTAAGAAGAGAAAATATTTTAGTAAGAAATATTCTTGTTACATTTTCCACAAGTCTGGCCACTAGGCTAATCAGTGTCATCTGAGAGTAAAAACTAAATTCCAACACAAACTCATGGATATTTTCATGTATGCCTATGATCCAACAAACTTGGGATTAGTTAGTACTCATTTATATGGTGAGTATCTCTCAATCACATAATCATTAAATTATGATTCTGATGCATGTCCCCATACAAATAATCTTTCTCTTGAATTTTATTCAAATTCATCCTCAGTAGATAATATTGATTTTCTCTCGGTCCTAGAAATAAAAATGTTGGGTAGAGAACTCTCTCCTGTTGAAATCCAAGCCCAAATTTATTCTCTCCAAACTCATCTTTCTTCTCTTACTCATGGTGATTTTCGGTTGGCTTCCAAACTTAAATTTGATATTTCCTCTCTCCAGCAACATCTCACAGTCCTCATGCAACCTACCGTGGTTAATATTGTCGATTATTACCCAACTGATAAATATTTTGAGTATGCTCATTCTTCTCAACCCACATCTTCAACTTCTCAACTCTCATCTTCATTTTCTCATTCCAAATATAATCCTCTAAGATAAAAAAAAAAGAAAAAACACAAAGAACCGGGGTTTCTGTATCAAAGGAAATCCTTTGCAAACAAAAAACCAGTTCATGTTATAGATGATATTTTAGAAGAAGAATTGGCATAATTCAGTTCTAAAGAAATATTGAAAAAACAAATCAAGTATAAAGAACATATGATTAGAGAAAAGAAAACCTTGATACAAGAAATAATTAACTATGTTAAAATAGATAAAGTGGAGTAAGAATAACTGAAGAGACAATTAGAGAAGGTACAAGAACAATAATTAAATCAGGGATTAGAAGAATTGTTTGGCCCTCGACCTCAGACTAAGATTCCAAAACAAGAAGCTCATGCATTAATTCTTGATAATCAATCTTCCATGTCTTTGTACCCTGATTGTAAGGGCTTCAATGATAGGCTTGTGATTATAATAGACATTAAATCCTCAGGGTATAACCAATATTCATTAGATGCACAACATGATACTAGTGCAATGTGCTCGCTCATGTGTGAGATTTGGTGTTATTCCTAAATATTACTATCATCCTATCCAAACATACTTTACTGTTGTAAATAAAACAAAAATGCTAATCAAAGGTTTTGCTCTTGATTTTCCTATGTATTTAAATGGAGACAAGACCTCTATAAATATGTATAATTTTGATACAGGATCTGATATTTTTCTTGGGCATGATTATGTTAACAAATACCTTCCTATGACAATATGAACCAAGGAAGTAACTCTTTCTTGATTGTACAAGGAAAGGTAGTGATTGTGCCAAACAACGAAGCTCATCAAAATAAGGTGTAAGATAGAATGCCTAGTATTGATGAGATAGATATTTATGTTGAAAACTTGGCTAGATTAAAACATATATTCAGACAAGTCAAAATTAATGGATTAGAAGTAATTCATGATATCAAGCAAAAGATAGAAGAGGATTGTACATCCAATTATCCAGATGCATTCTGGATGAAAAATAATTTTTTTGTATATTTGTCTCATTGTGAAGGATATGTAGACAAGCCACAGAAAGATTCATCCAACCACATGTATCCATCAGAAATGGAATATTGCAAATCAAATATTTTTGAATTATTTAAAAGAAAAATTATATAACCTAGCCGAAGTCCATGGGCTAGTCTAACATTCTATGTGAATAAACTTTCTAAGCAAAAAAGAGATATGAGCCGACATAAAAAGCACCTAGAAAAGGTCTGTGATAAGGTGTTTAAGCATGGAATTTCTCTCAGTAAAACAAATATGGAATTTGCAAAAACCATGATAGAATATATTGGTATGGTTTTGTCCCAAGGAAGAATAGAGATGCATGAACATGTGCTCAAGGCTTTGTCAGAATTTCCAAATGTTATACTTGATAAAAAGTAGTTACAAAGGTTTCTTAGAAGCCTAAAATACATCATAAATTTCTATGAGAACCAAGCTAAAGATGTGAAATTATTACAGAGAATACTGAGTAAAGAAATAGCCTGGAATGACAACATGAAAAAGGTTGTCCAAATTATAAAACAGAAAAATCAAAATCTACCCAAGCTACAACTACCATACATGAATTATCCTTTCATCCTTAATGCATTAGATGAAGTCTAGGCAAGTGTGTTATTACAAAAACACACTAATACAAAACTAATTTGCATGCATGCTTCTAGATGTTTTAAAGTTGTAGAATTGAACTATACCTCTTCTCACAAAGAGATCCCAGCTGTAAAAAAATGGGATCGAAAGATTCACATTGTTCTTAAAACGAGGACATTTTATTGTTAGAACAGATTTAAAGCATATGAAGGGGATGTTATCTAATCACGGACTATTGGAACAGGAAAATAATAGAGTTCTGCGATGGATTCTTTGAATTGATGGTTATTACTTTGATATAGAATACAAGCCTGGCAAAGACAATTATATAGTTCATCTCATGGCCAGAGAAGCGAGATCTACAATTCCAAAATAACAGTCAAAGGACATCAAGATGATTTCCAGGGAAGTTGGTTCTTCAAGTAATGACCTCATCCATCTCCAGAAGGATTACATTGGGTTTTAGTTTATAAAGATTGTACAATTTGCTATTATTTTGAGTGTGTGTCTAGAATGGTTAAGTCATGACCATATTTTGAACATATCTTGTACAAATGGGTTAATGGTTACAATAACAATAAGTCTAATGTATGGTATTTCT
>JASDQU010108410.1:45790-58128 GCA_032191745.1 Picea mariana | reverse complement strand
ATGGATATGAATGGAGTTAGAAATCGATCATATTTGAACATCATACCACTTGGTTCATATGAAGTCTTGATTGGTATGGATTGGTTGGATAATCACCATGTTGTCCTAGATTGCTACAACAAGGATTTCACATACCTTGATGAGGAAGGGAACTTGAGAACGGTTTAGGGTATTCCAAGGACACTATCCATCAGAGAAATTATATACATGTAGTTGAAGAAGAGTTTAAGGAAATGGTGTCATATTTATGCAACTCACGTGGAAGAGGAAACCAAGGATAAAGTGCCAAGTGTTGAAGACCATACAATATTGAAAGAATATGAGGATATATTTTGGGAGATACCAAGGTTTCCACCAAAGAGAGACATTGATTTCTCCATTGATTTGGTGCTTGAAACTACCCCAGTGTCCAAGAATCCTTATATAATGAGCACACTAGAGTTAAGGGAATTGCACATACAACTTCAAGAACTTATGAAAAATGGGTACATACGCCCAAGTGTGTCACCTTGGGGTGCCCCAATACTCTTTGTGAATAAGAATAACATATTAATAAGGTGACAATTATGAACAAGTATCTTTTTCCTAAGATAGATGATACTTGTGATCGGATGAAAGGTGAAAAAATATTCTCCAAGATTGACTTGAGGTCAGGCTACCATCAGGTGAGATTTAAAGAATAAGATATCAATAAGACAGCATTCAGAACAAAGTATGGCCATTATGAGTTTGTAGTGGTTCCATTTGGGTTATCAAATTCACTAGTTGGCTTCATGTGCCTAATGAATGGAGTGTTCAGAGAGTATCTGAACATGTTTGTGATTTTTTTCTTGGATGATATTCTCATCTACTGAAAGTTAGAACAAGAGTATGAACACCACTTGAATATGGTGCTACATGTGTTAAGGGAGCATCAACTATATGAAAAGCTGAGAAAACGCTCATTTTACCAGAAGTAAATCCACTAATTGCGCCATATTATCTCAAAAGAAGGCATAACAGTAGACCCAAAAAAACATTAAGGGAATCAAAGAATGGACAACACCAAGAACTGTTATAGAGGTTGAGTCATTCATGGGACTTATAGGCTATGATAGAATAATTATTGAAGTATTTTCAAAGATTTCGCACCCAAACACTTCTTTGCAAAAGAAGGGTGTGAAGTTCGAGTGGACCTATGAATGTGAATAAATCTTTCAACATTTTAAGGACTTATTGATAAGTTCACCAATATTGAATATTTCTTATCTAGATAAGGATTTCAATTTGTGCATTGATTCTTGCAAGGAAGGGATTGGTATTTTCCTTACACAAAATGGGCATGTGGTTTGTTATGATTAAAGGAAGTTAAAGGAGAATGAGAGGAACTATGCCACACACAACTTAGAGTTGGCGGCCATGGTTCATGCCTTAAATATGTGGAGGCATTCTCTCATGGGAAAAATGTTTGAGCTAAGGACAAACCATAATGGTCTGAAATATTTGTTTGAACAACCAAATTTAAATGTCAGGCAAGTTAGATGGAAAGAGAACATGAAATCCTAAGATTAATGACCTTTTCAGTAAAAAATAAGGACTTGTGAGAGATTGTGCTTAATATTGGCTGACAAATAAATACAATGCATTGCCAAAAAAAAATTTAAACTTGTAACAATGTCACTAACTAAAGTGGCTTCTTATAAATGTGAAATCATGGTTAGGTTSAAACTACTATATTTATCTTAATCAACCATTACATGATCAACAAATGACAAATCATGGCCAAGTTCAAACTACCATCTTTGGATTAATTAACCATTACATGACCAACAAATGACAAAGCATGGTCAAGGTCAAACTACCATATTTTGCTTAATTAACCATTACATGCATGTTGGTCTTGCATGGATTAGGTAAAACCTAGACAAGGCCATTTATCACCACAAAGAATTGGATTTGTGCATAACTATGACAATATCTATTTCTAGCGAGTCACTTCTTGTTTGGACTAACTTACCTTATGATTGATTGTGTCTCCTATGGTTGTCTATGCACAATTACTTACTCTACTTGTAAGTACTTATGTGAAGTTTAATCCTCTCCCATTATGATACCATGAAGAAAAAGTTCAAATAAAAAATGCCTTAAAAATATATTGGTTGTTAGGGAGTATTTACTAAAATGGATATCTCAACAATATTTTGTGTAACACTAATCATTTACACCCATAATTTGGTATAACTCAATCCATGATGAAAACTTGGAAGAAATAATAACAACACACATAAACCTATGAAAAACTAAATTGGAAACAAGTCAATACACCATTAAAGGGCAATAAAGTTGAGGAGATATTGCAATCTATTACACATAAGTAGAGGAAGTGCCTTTGGGTAGGATCAATATCTTGTAAGATGAACACTAATGAAAAAATACATATATAAATATAATTTTCGACAACACAGGTATTCCAACAGAGGACGAACACCTTTAGTAACCACTCACACAACTATATCAAAGATAAACACAACGATGTTTTGAAGTGGTAAAAACCCTACGGGGAAACATCCACAACCATAGCCAATGTGGCCACTTGAAGAAATTTATTAATGAAAATAAAAAGATTACAGAGATATTAACAAGAGAGTTTCTCACAATCGATCATCGACAAATGACCCTCCATACTCTTTAAATAAATACCACAGAACAATCGAGTGTTAAGCCACAGATCAATGTAGTCGTTAAGATCGAAGAGAATATGATCTGTCGGATCACTCTATGTCGGGAACATATTGTGACCATTGGATTACCTAACTACAAATGCATACTAAAGAAACACACTTTTACCTAACAACACATTAAACTAAGTTGATATTAACTAACTCCTAAGTGTCTAAATATTCTAACATCCCCCCTTAAGAACAATGTGGGATAGGATTGAAGGATTTATAAAGGTGACACAATAGGAGAAGGAAGGATGAATTAAATTATATCCCCCCCTAATGACAACTTCTTGAACTCCTAACATAGATTAAAGTTTGGAAAAATTCACTTCTATAAGAGAATTTGTGAAAATGTATGCAACTTGATCCTCTATAGGGAAAAAGATCACTTCAATAACTCAATCATGAATGAGCTTTCTGATGAAGTGCATGTGTAGCTAAATGTGTTTGTTGTGTTGATGTTGAACTAAATCTTTGGCGAGATTGATGGAATTTTGATTTTCGCACTAGAGGGTGGTCGGATGATGTTGTTGGAATCCAAACTATGAAAGAATATGTCAAAGCCACAAGGATTCTTGACTTGCATAAATCGTTTCTCGGTACTCTACTTATGTTGAAGAAAGAGAAATAGCTTGTTGTTTATTACAATCCCAAGTGATAGATCCTGAACCAAGGCTGGAAACATAACCTGCAGTAGAATTTCAATAATCAAGGTCACTGAACCAATTTGAATCAATGAAACCAACCATTAAAGGATTCCCCCCCTGATTTGTAATGTATCTCGAACTGAATTGTACCTCGAACATAGTGAAGTATTTTTTTAGTTATTTTCCAATGGCTTTCATGGGTTGTTTTCATATATCGGGAACAAGACCAACAACAAAGGAAATATCGGGATGGATATGAGTCACGTATAAATGCTACCAACTAATTGACAATACAAGGTGGCATTAACTTCAAGAGAAGTATAGGTGGTAGCAAGTTTGACCCCAAATTGGAAAGAAGAAGGCGTTGCTTTAAAATCATCAATGTGAAAGTGGCAAAGAAGGTCACAAACATATTTAGATTGAGAAATAAATATTCCTTTCTTGGTTTGCAATACTTGGAGGCCAAATAAATAGTGCAAATAGTATAAGTCAATCATTTCAAATTTCTTCTTAAGGCTAGTTTTCACATGGTTTAAAAGTTTAGGGTCACTACAAGTGAGGATAAGATTATCAACATAAAGAACAAAGATTATGAGATGGCTTCCTACTTTCTTGGTATAGACATTAGGATTAGAATGGCATCTAGAAAATGTGTCAAGAAGAAAGTTGTCCATTTTGGCATACCAAGATCGAGGAGCTTGCTTAAGACCATAGAGAGATTTCTTAAGTCAGAAAACAAGGTTGGAATTAGTCTGGACATAGCCAGGAGGTTGTTCTATGTATATGTTTTCTTGCAAATCCCCATGAAAGAAATCATATTTGACATCCATCTGATGGACCTTCCATTTATGTGAGCCTTCAAGGGTTAAAACAAAGAAAATGGAATTCATTTTGGCTACAAGGGAAAAGGTTTGATTATATTCAATGCCTTGAATTTGGAATAATCCTTTGGAAACTAAATGAGCCTTGTGTCTTTTAACATTTCCATCTTACGAAAATAGGTACAAGATCCCGAGTATCATTTGTCATTTAAGAACGATATTCTTCATTCATTGTTGTATCCCAATCTGAATGACCTAAATATTTTGAAAATGTTTATGGATCATGAGCCTCTGAAACTTGAGCCAAAATAGAAGAGGCTCACTGGAACTATGAACATGTCCGATGTTGATCTAAAGGATCAACAATTGTTTCTTGAGTTGAACGGACCCATTTGGAAAGTGGTGCTACTAGTGTAGGTTCATGTTAAATGGACTCATCTGGAGGAAGGTGAAAAGGCGGAGGTGTATTTTCATATTCAATGTCATCATCTAAAGAAGAAGAAACCATAATAAGAACATAATATGGCACAAATGTTGAAGATGGCTCAAAGGTCAAAGAAGGCACAAACATCGAATTAAGCTTGTAGGCCAAGAGATTTTCATCAAATTTAACATTTCTTCAAATAATAATTTCATTGAAATGAGGTTGAGGAAGTTTGTAACCTTTGACATCTTCATAATATCCAACAAAAATGCACTTCTCACTTTTACACTGTAAAATATTTCATTTTCTCATCAAGAATGTGAGCCCATGCTGCAATACCAAATACACGGAAGTGGCTTTCATCTGACTTAATTTTATTCCATGCTTTTCCCAATGTTATATTTTTAAAATCTTTTGTGAGAGTGTGATTTACTATGTAATTTTCATAGTTAATGGCTTTTTCCAATAATTAAGACTTAATCTCTTAGGTTGAATCATACAATTAGTCATTTCTTTGTGTGTGTTTTTTCTTTCAACAACATCATTTTGTTGTGGTGTATATGGAATAGTGTGTTTCATTTGGATGCCATATGCAATGCAATAACTTATAAATTTATTGTTCACATATTCGCCTTCATTATATGTTCTTAACCTTTGAAGTTGATGTTCATATTTCTTTTATACAAGGGCCTTGTAAGCCAAAGACTTGTCAAAAACATTTCTCTTAAGTTTCAAGAAGTAAGCTCAAGTGCGTCTGGAAAAGTCATCAATGAACTTAAGAAATACTTGCACCCAGAAAAAGAAGGATAAGAAAGTGGATTACACAAGTCACTGTGAACAAGCTACAAAGGGGTCGAGGTGTACTAAGAGGCACACTTGTCAAAATTGTCCCGATAATGTTTGTCGAGAACACAACCGACACAAACACCATCTCTGCAAAAAACAAGATGAAGACCAGTCACCATATGTTGATTACATAGTTGTTGCAATGAGCGATAATTTATATGACCAAACCACTCATGCCAAAGTTTGTTCAAGCCATCACTATGAGAAACAAAAATTGATGACCCAAAGTTGTCAAATTTGACAACGTGGTAATATCATAAACAATTACAATTGCGAGAACATGCTTAGGATCTTTTAAATCCTTAATTACAACTTGGTGAGGTGAAAACTCTACAGTTTTACCTTCATCTGAATTTGTAATTTGATATATTGATAGGAGATTACAGGAAATACTTGGAACACATAATACATCATTGAAACAACCATTATCTTCCTAAACTGATCCAGACCCTACAAAACTAAGATATCTATCATTACTAACAAATATTATCTTGGTGTTACATTAATTAAGAGTAGAAAATATCGTTTTATCCTTAGTCATATGATAAGATGCTCCAGAATCAATAATCCACTCATCAGAAGAAGAAGTAGAAGTTGCATTGAAGGAGAAACTAGAAGCAGAAAGTGAATGTTCATAGGAAGAAGAGTTAAAAGAAGAAAAATCAATATTGATGTTGTGCTTTTTCATAGTTTCTTCCAAAGATTCCACCTTAAAACATTTGGACTCCACATGACCATCTTTCCCACAAAAGTTGCAATGTCTGTCAGTCTTCTTATTTTTAGTTTTTTCTCCTTTGTCACCATTAGGAGCCAAAGCTGGTTGAGAGAGTTTGGGACCCTTGTTTTGTTTGTTGTTGTGTCAAGGTTGTTATTTCTTGTGATTCTTGGATTTATCTTTCTGTTGGACCACTAAGGCTTTGTTGGAAGTACCTGCAGTGTTGAGCACTCCAAGTTGCACAAATTTATCTTGCTCTCGAATTAGAGAATCACAAAAGGACTCAATAGAGTGTTATTTATAAGCACTCCCTAGAGATTCTCTAGTGGCATAAAAGGTAGATACAAAAACAAAATATGCTCTACCTAGCTTAGCAAGAATTTCATATACGTATTGATCTTCCTTCGTATCTAGCTCACATTCTATAAACAAAAGTCTAAGTGTTTTGAACTGAGACAAGTAATCTTCAATGCAAGGAAAATCATTTGGACTTAAAGTCATTAACTATTTTTCCAACTGGTGGGATTGAATAATATTGTGCTTACCAAACACATATGCAAGCTTTTCCCAAGCTTTATTGGGGGCATCAAGTCCTTGAAGGTGAAACCTTAAATCAGGAAAGATGGACATTCTAAATAATCCATATGTTTCATCATTCCTATTAACCCATTTGGCATACTTATCATCATCAATGAATTCTTGTTCTTTTCCCAAGGTAATCTTATACAATCCTTTATTTCTTAATACATCCTCCATATGGGATTTCCATGAGAAGTAGTTGGTACTGGTAAGAAAAAGATCACTAGGAAAAACCATATTAAATATGAAGAGAATATAGATTTAAAATTTGAAATTGATTGTCTAGATGGAATGCTCTCTGAAAAATATGTTGTTTAAAAAAAACGACACTGAAAATTGACTTTAGATGTAAAAGTTATGTATTTTTAAAAAAAGACATAAATGATAACCAAAAAGCCACATAGCAAGTAGAAGTTGGTCCACGTAAAGATACCCCTCCTTGTAATAACCTCACTTTTACAAATAAATTACTTATGAACTGCCCCACTTTTATAGAATAAGCGGAGATAGAATAAGCGGAGATCACTTTTACAATGAAGTTACTTTATAAATGAAAGTTGCATGCAAAATAAAACACTTAAAATAAAATAGTAAAGCTACTTATAGTACTTCAGTTTTATAATTTAAGTGAAATACATTTTACAATAAAGACTTTAAATAAAATATTAAAGCGACTTATAGTGATTCAATTTTATAATTTAAATGAAATACACTTTACGAAGGATGCATGAACTTTTTTCAAAAAAAGTAACTAAAAAAAGACTTGAAGTCAAAACCTCTTACTTAATAAGACAACTTTTAACCAAATGAGCTAAAACACATTATATTGTTAAGAAAGAGGATTGAAGTTGTTGTTGTTGGCGGACTTGGAGAGCATGCTCATAAAAATCTATTTTCACACAAGAAAAAAAATTCGCTTCTTGACGGAAACAAAAGTTAGATCTCGATTAGTTTACTTGAAAAATGCAAGTTTTTCCTCGGTTTTTATTTACCAAGATCGCACAAAATGCACGGAAAATAGCATACTTAGATAGGAAAACCCTTTCCGCTCTTTTTCTGATTTGTCGAGATCACATAGAGCATAGAGCAATGAGCATACACAAATAAAAAAAAGTAGCAACCCAAAATAAAAAAAACAAAAAACAAAAATATTATCTCTGCAACAATTTAAAAATGGTGTATTCATGCTTTATACCTCCAAATCTGACTGAAATGGTTGTTTCTTGGAAAAACATAAACCTTTTTTGAGTGAAACGAAAGATATTCATAACTGAAATGAGCACTCCAGACACAATAGAATAGTCTTCTCAGCGTAAAAATGTACAGAAATGGCAGAATCCAGAGATGTGACAACACGATTTCACGATCTCGATATACAATGGAAGTGGGTCTTCAAATGTGCTTTGATACTATGTTCTACAACACATGAATTCTAACAAATGACGAACACCTTCAGTGACCACTCACACAACTAGATCAAAGATCAACACATCGATGTTTTGACAAGGTAAAACCCTACGAAGAAACATCCACGACTCTAGCCAACGTGGTCACTCAAAGCAATTTATTAATGCAAAGAAAAAGATTACAGAGAGATTCACAAAAGAGTTTCCCACAATCGATCATTGACAAATTATCTTCCATGCTCTTTAAATAAAGATCATGGACCAATATAGTGTTAAGCCATGGATCAATGTAGCCGTTAAGATAGAGGAGAATATGATTTGTCGGATCACTATGTCGGTAACATAATGTGACCATTGGATTATATAACTACAAATGCACACTAATAAAATACATCAAAAAATGACACCGTCTCACTGATCTACGAAATGGTTTTTTTCGTTAGAATTCGACAACATAAATTTGCACGAAAACACTATTTTTTGTTGTTTAAAATCTATTTCTGAATGTAGAAATGGATTCATCATGCTAAAAAAACCCTGGGGCACTCGGATTATACATAAACAATCACTCAAATCTACGGATCTAAGAATTTCTTACCGGATTTCGAGCAAATGTTCCCGAAAAATTTTGTCGGAGAAGAGTCATTTCGTAAAATGTAGAACACATGTTTACCTAAAACATCACATTAAACTAAATTGATCTTAACTAACTCTTAAGTGTCTAAATATCCTAACATATAAAATATTAAAATATACACTTGATTTATGAGACATTTTTCTCTTTTTCTAATTTTATATTAAGACTCTAAATTAAATCAATATTAATATAGTTATATTGATTTGAAATATAATTATAATTTAGATAAATATAATATGTTTATAGAGAAAATAAATTAAATTGAAAAAATATTAACAATAAATAAAAACAACCATAATAAAAGAAAATTCTTTATAATTTTTAAGGATGAACCTAGAAATATATATATCATGTATTATATGATATTAATAGGCATACTATCATTTAATAAAATTTTAAAAATACTTTACTTGTAATTAAATTATAAATTTTTAAAAACACTTTCCTTGTAATATATGAATGAAATATATGAACGAAGGAGAAAATGAAAAGAGGAACTATTTGTTATAATTTGTTATTAAATGAAACAATAAACATTGTTTCAGTGTTTAACTTCATACCATAGGCATACTCGTTTCTTTTAGTATTCAAGGACATCATCTAAAGAAGTCTTGAACCATATTGCATTTTTGTATTGGTACTAAAGAGTTATACAATGTTTCTTATAAGAACAGATATAGATATATCGAATTTTATATTTTTTAAATTATATATTGGTAAAAATATTTTTAAAAGTGATTTAAGAAAAATATTTAAAAATAATAAATTTATTATTTTCTTATTTAAAGATAATAAATTTATTATTAAAAAATTAAAAAAAAAAAATCATAAACAAAATATATAATTTTTTCCATAATATATTTTGTCTTAAAATTAAATTCATTTTTTTTTTCCGCTTGAAATTGTAAAAGTACACACTATATATATACATTAAAATATTCAATGAAAGCACTATACACATTGTATACGTTAAAATATACACATCAATGAAAGCACTACACACATTAAGTGATTGTTATCTTTTTGTTTTTGAATCTAGAAGATTCGATACCTATTTTTTTTACTGAAGCACCGCAGACGAGATTTAGTGTACATACATCCTCTTAAATATGGACAAGTGAATTGAGTTAATCCTTTTCTGTATGCAGTTTTATTTTTACTTTCTTTACACATTTACTGACTTAGCTTTGTATTATTTTTATTAGGGAAATATTAAAATAATTATTTTTTTAATAAAAACATTTTTAATATATATAATTAATGTTATTTTCTTTACGTGGGTGGGTTACATGGGTGGATTATATATATAGAGTAAATATTGAATTAAAAGATTATTTTAACTAAGGATTTATTAAGTTTTTAGGAGAATCAAATTTTTAGTAAACTTTTTTTAGAGTGTAAAATTTAAGGAAAGTTTAAAAATCTGCACCTCAAAAGATTTAATCTTTGTTAGTGTTTAATAGATCCATAATTAAGATGGATCTAAGCTAGTTTATTATTATTGATTAATATTAATATTATTATTATATATATAGTAATGTTTTATTATTATTTTAATGGTTTAGGTTACATGAACATCTCTCACACTTCATTGTAAAGTGTGTGTTGGTGCAACAATGAATTAATTAACCAAGAATTAAAACAATAAATATCCACACTTGTTCTACTAATACCTCTCCGAAAATTTAGATTATAGTTATAGGTTGATAAAATTACATCTTCCATAGGTTGAAATTGCAATTTTAGGTTTCATATAAATTGTAGAGGTAGTTTAAACATTTTATGTATTGATTTCTTTTGGTATTTTTCCAATCAATTTTGTTTGAAATTAAGTTATGAATTGTTGAAATTATAAATTTGAGCTGTTGAGTCTCTAAAATATATTTCAGGGGTTTTCAGCACTAAATTCATTTACATTAAAAAATGCAATGTATATAACAGAAAATTGTGGTTACATTAACAATTATATAACCAGATTTTAATGATGATTATTGAAAAAATACAAAATATAAAGAGTTTAAACTATAGTTAAAATATTTGACTTTCTCAAAACATTGTATGTTTTGTTATTTTTTACAGGAATTTAGTGATATAAAATTGATTGAAATCACCTTTTTTTATTATTTAAATTGTATTTCTAAATGCATTCTGAAAAACCTCTAATACACTTGGATTATACAAATTTAACCACTCAAATCTACATATTCAACAATTTTTAACCAAATTTTAAGCAAAATCAAATAAAAAACATCTCAAAAATAACCAAAACATAAAACGTTTAAACTACAATTAAATTAAATTACCAAAACACCTACCTAAAAAAGAATGAAACGCGGGAATGTGGAGCGTTTTAGTTTAACGTTAGGCACGCCGATGTCCGTGAAAGCCGAAACAAGCCATATGGAATAAGGAGTAGTGTAAACGAGATAATCAGCACGTGCGTAACGCAGCCACCTCACGTGCCACGAGAGATTAGAAACGGTAATCCTGATTTCAGCCACCGCGTCTGCTACTGCCAGCAGTCTACCATCCCCCTTGCCCGTGACATGTGCGAGGTTGTCATGGAATTAATATATCACACGTGTAAGAGCATATGGACAAATAAAGCACCCACCGCCTGTAGAGCAGAAAGTTCCAAATTCCAACAATTCACAGATCACCATCTCCTTGCACATTTGATGCTGCCAGGCCATCTCTTCCCCTTCCTTAGGGTTTAGGGTGTTCAGACAAGAATGGAATTTGACCCACAAATTAATTGTTTCAAATACAGTTAAAATTTCTTAACACTACTGATATAGTTAAAATGAAAACGGACTCTTAGTTAAAATAGGTGGTTAAAATAGGTAAAACATAAAATAGATAAAACATAAATTATAACATTAACAAATGAAAACGGACTCTTAGTTAAAATAGGTAAAACATAAAATAGGTGGTTAAAATAGGTAAAACATAAAATAGATAAAACAGAAATTATAATATTAACAAGAAGAAGTAATTTTATCATTTTTTTTAGGTTAATTTTTCTGTTCAACACTGAATAAATTATTTTAAAAACTAATTGTCAAGATATTTATATAGTTGTCCTGATAACTTTAAAAACTTCACACTCTAAAAAAATGCTTTTCTATTTGAAATACAATGATAAAAGGTTTTGGATTTTGAAAATCCAACTCTGATTCACACCATCATTCTTATTTAAACTATATCCCAATAACCAGTGACACCATTTTTCACCTCGTCCTCTCTATCCATTTATCTACATTAATGTGTCACGAAAACAAATAATTCATCCATTAAACACCGCACCGGAACCAGAATTCAACTCTATGGTAAACACACAATTCGAACACAGGTATGAAAATGTGTATAACACCAACATATGCGTGAATTACGCATGAAGCAGATTTCATGATAAGTGAAAAAAGAGAAGAAGATATATGACAGAGAAGATCGCCTTGTGCAACAAAAACAAGGAAGAACAAAAGTATCATCCCTTCATACCTGCAATTCAAAATTTCCCCAACATTTTTACACGCACAAATTTATGCATACTAAATACCT
>JASDQU010108410.1:33279-45693 GCA_032191745.1 Picea mariana | reverse complement strand
TTTGAGCTAAGGACAAACCATAATGGTCTGAAATATTTGTTTGAACAACCAAATTTAAATGTCAGGCAAGTTAGATGGAAAGAGAACATGAAATCCTAAGATTAATGACCTTTTCAGTAAAAAATAAGGACTTGTGAGAGATTGTGCTTAATATTGGCTGACAAATAAATACAATGCATTGCCAAAAAAAAATTTAAACTTGTAACAATGTCACTAACTAAAGTGGCTTCTTATAAATGTGAAATCATGGTTAGGTTCAAACTACTATATTTATCTTAATCAACCATTACATGATCAACAAATGACAAATCATGGCCAAGTTCAAACTACCATCTTTGGATTAATTAACCATTACATGACCAACAAATGACAAAGCATGGTCAAGGTCAAACTACCATATTTTGCTTAATTAACCATTACATTCATGTTGGTCTTGCATGGATTAGGTAAAACCTAGACAAGGCCATTTAGCACCACAAAGAATTGGATTTGTGCATAACTATGACAATATCTATTTCTAGCGAGTCACTCCCTGTTTGGACTAACTTACCTTATGATTGATTTTGTCTCCTATGGTTGTCTATGCACAATTACTTACTCTACTTGTAACTACTTATGTGAAGTTTAATCCTCTTCCATTATGATACCATGAAGAAAAAGTTCAAATCAAAAATTCCTTAAAAATATATTGGTTGTTAGGGAGTATTTACTAAAATGGATATCTCAACAATATTTTGTGTAACGCTAATCATTTCCACTCATAATTTGGTATAACTCAATCCATGATGAAAACTTGGAAGAAATAATAACAACACACATAAACCTATGAAAAACTAAATTGGAAACAAGTCAATACACCATTAAAGGGCAATAAAGTTGAGGAGATATTGCAATCCATTACACATAGGTAGAGGAAGTGCCTTTGGGTAGGATCAATATCTTGTAAGATGAACACTAATGAAAAAATACATATATAAATATAATTTTCGATAGCACAGGTATTCTAATAGAGGACGAACACCTTTAGTAACCACTCACACAACTATATCAAAGATAAACATATTGATGTTTTGACGTGGTAAAAACCCTACGAGGAAACATCCACAACCATAGCCAACGTGGCCACTTGAAGAAATTTATTAATGAAAATAAAAAGATTACAGAGATATTTACAAGAGAGTTTCTCACAATTGATCATCGACAAATGACCCTCCACACTCTTTAAATAAATACCATGGAAAAGTCAAGTGTTAAGCCACATATCAATGTAGTCGTTAAGATCGAGGAGAATATGATTTGTTGGATCACTCTATCTTGGGAACATATTGTGACCATTGGATTACCTAACTACAAATGCATACTAAAGAAACACACTTTTACCTAACAACACATTAAACCAAGTTGATCTTAACTAACTCTTAAGTGTCTAAATATCCTAACATCCCCCCTTAAGAACAATGTGGGATAGGATTGAAGAATTTATAAAGGTGACACAATAGGAGAAGGAAGGATGAATTAAATTCTATCCCCCCTTAATGACAACTTCTTGAACTCCTAACATAGATTGAAGTTTGGAAAACTTCACTTTTATAAGAGAATTTGTGAAAATGTATGCAACTTGATCCTCTATAGGGAAAAAGAGCACTTCAATAACTCGATCATGAATGAGCTTTCTGATGAAGTGCATGTGTAAGTAAATGTGTTTGTTGTGTTGATGTTGAACTGGATCTTTGGCGAGATTGATGGCATTTTGATTGTCGCACTAGAGGGTGGTCGGATCATGTTGTTGGAATCCAAACTCTGAAAGAATATGTCAAAGCCACAAGGATTCTTGACTTGCATTAATTGTTTCTCAGTACTCTACTTATGTTGAAGAAAGAGAAATAGCTTGTTGTTTATTACAATCCCAAGTGATGGGTCCTGAACCAAAGCTGGAAACATAACCTGCAGTAGAATTTCAATCATCAAGGTCACTGAACCAATTTGAATCAATGAAACCAACCATTCAAGGAGTCCCCCCTGAGTTGTAATGTATCTTGAACTAAATTGTACCTCGAACATAGTGAAGTATTTTTTTAGTTGTTTTCCAATGGCTTTCATGGGTTTTTTTCATATATCGGGAAACAAGACCAACAACAAAGAAAAGATCGGGATGGATATGAGTCATGTATAAGATGCTACCAACTAATTGACAATACAAGGTGGCATTAACTTCAAGAGCAGTATAGGTGGCAACAAGTTTGACCCCAAATTGGAAGGAAGAAGACGTTGCTTTAAAATCATCAATGTGAAAGTGGCAAAGAAGGTCACAAACATACTTAGACTGAGAAATACATATTCCTTTCTTGGTTTGCAATACTTGGAGGCCAAATAAATAGTGCAAATAGTCTAAGTCAATCATTTCAAATTTCTTCTTAAGGCTATTTTTCTCATGGTTTAAAAGTTTAGGGTCACTACCAGTGAGGATAAGATTATCAACATAAAGAACAAGGATTATGAGATGGCTTCCTACTTTCTTGGTATAAACATTAGGATTAGAATGGCATCTAGAAAATTTGGTGTCAAGAAGAAAGTTGTCCATTTTGGCATACCAAGCTCGAGGAGCTTGCTGAAGACCATAGAGAGATTTATTAAGTCAGAAAACAAGGTTGGAATTAGTCTGGACATAGCCAGGAGATTGTTCCATGTATATGTTTTCTTGCAAATCCCCATGAAAGAAAGCATATTTGACATCCATCTAATGGACCTTCCATTTATGTGAGCCTTCAAGGGCTAAAACAAAGAAAATAGAATTCATTTTGGCTACAAGGGAAAAGGTTTGATTATAGTCAATGCCTTGAACTTGGAAGAATCCTTTGGAAACTAACTGAGCCCTGTGTCTTTCAACATTTCCATCTTATGAAAAGACGTACAAGATCCCGAGTATCATTTGTCATTAAAGAACGATATTCTTCATACATTGTTGTATCCCAATTTGAATGACCTAAATATTTTGAAAATGTTTATGGATCGTGAGTCTCTGAAACTTGAGCCAAAATAGAAGAGGCTCACTAGAACTGTGAACATGTCCAATGTTGATCTAAAAGATCACCAATTGTTTCTTGAGTTGAACGAACCCATTTGGAAAGTGGTGCTACTGGTGTAGGTTCATGTTAAATGGACTCATCTGGAGGAAGGTGAAAAGGCGGAAGTGTATTTTCATATTCATTGTCATCATCTAAAGAAGAAGAAACCATAATAAGAACATAATATGGCACAAATGTTGAAGATGGCTCAAAGTTCGAAGAAGACACAAACGTCGAATTAAGCTTGTAGGCCAAAAGATTTTCATCAAATTTAACATTTCTTCAAATAATAATTTCATTGAAATGAGGTTGAAGAAGTTTGTAACCTTTGACATCTTCATAATATCCAACAAAAATGCACTTCACTTTTACACTGTAAAAGATTTCATTTTCTCATCAAGAATGTGAGCCCATGCTGCAATACCAAATACACAGAAGTGGCTTACATTTGACTTAATTTTATTCCATGCTTTTCCCAATGTTATATTTTAAAAATCTTTTGTGAGAGTGTGATTTACTATGTAATTTGCATAGTTAATGGCTTTTTCCAATAATTAAGACTTAATCTCTTAGGTTGAATCATACAATTAGCCATTTCTTTGTGTGTTTTTTTTTCTTTCAACAACATCATTTTGTTGTGGTGTATACGGAATAGTGTGTTGCATTTGGATGAAATATGCAATGCAATAACTCATAAATTTATTGTTCACATATTCGCCTTCATTATATGTTCTTAACCTTTGAAGTTGATGTTCATATTTCTTTTATACAAGGGCCTTGTAAGCCAAATATTTGTCAAAAGGTTCTCTTAAGTTTCAAGAAGCAAGCTCAAGTGCGTCTGGAAAAGTCATCAATGAACTTAAGAAATATTTGCACCCAGAAAAAGAAGGATAAGAAAGTGGACTACACAAGTCATTGTGAACAAGCTACAAAGGGGTCGAGGTGTACTAAGAGGCACGCTTGTCAAAATTGTCCCGATAATGTTTATTGAGAACACAACCGACACAAACACCATCTCTGCAAGAAACAAGATGAAGACCAGTCACCATATGTTGATTACATAGTTGTTGCAATGAGCGATAATTTATATGACCAAACCATTCATGCCAAAGTTTGTTCAAGTCATCACTATGAGAAACAAAAACTGATGACCCAAAGTTGTCAAATTTGACAACGTGGTAATATCATAAACAATTGCAATTGCGAAAACATGCTTAGGATCTTTTAAATCCTTAATTACAACTTGGTGAGGTGAAAACTCTACAGTTTTACCTTCATCTGAATTTGTAATTTGATATACTGATAGAAGATTGCAGGAAATACTTGGAACACATAATACATCATTGAAATGACCATTATCTTCCTAAACTGATCTAGACCCTACAAAACTAAGATATCTATCATTACTAACAAATAGTCTCTTGGTTTTACATTAATTAAGAGTAGAAAATATCGCTTTATCCTTAGTCATATGATAAGATGCTCCAGAATCAATAAGCCACTCATCAGAAGAAGAAGTAGAAGTTGCATTGAAGGAGAAACTAGAAGCAGAAAGTGAATGTCCATGGGAAGAAGAGTTAGAAGAAGAAAAATCAATATTGATGTTGTGCTTCTTCATAGTTTCTTCCAAAGAGGATTAAGGTTGTTGTTGTTGGCGGACTTGGAGAGCATGTTCATAAAAATCTATTTTCACACAAGAAAAAAAATTTGCTTCTTGATGAAAACAAAAGTTAGATCTCGATTAGTTTACTCGAAAAATGCAAGTTTTCCCTCGGTTTTTTATTTACCAAGATCGCACAAAATGCACGAAAAATAGCATACTTAGATAGGAAAACCCTTTCCGCTCTCTTTCTGATTTGTCGAGATCACATAGAGCATAGGGCAATGAGCATACGCAAATAAAAAAATGTAGCAACCCAAAATAAAAATAAAAACAAAAACAAAAACAAAAATATTATCTCTGCAAAAATTTAAAAATGGTGTATTCATGCTTTATACCTCCAGATCTGACTGAAATGGTTGTATCTTGGAAAAACATAAACCTTTTTCGAGTGAAACGAAAAATATTCATAACTGAAACGAGCACTCTAGACATAATAGAATAGTCTTCTCAACTTAAAAATGTACAGAAATGACAGAACCCAGAGATGTGACAACACGATTTCACGATCTCGATCTACAATGGAAGTGGGTATTCAAATGTGCTTTGATATTATGTTCTACAACACAGAAATTCTAACAAAGGACAAACACCTTCAGTAACCACTCACACAACTAGATCAAAGATCAACACATCGATGTTTTGACAGGGTAAAACCCTATGAAGAAACATCCACGACTCTAGCCAACGTGGTCACTCAAAGCAATTTATTAATGCAAAGAAAAAAATTACAGAGAGATTCACAAGAGAGTTTCTCACAATCGATCATTGACAAATTACCTTTCATGCTCTTTAAATAAAGATCATGGACCAATCGAGTGTTAAGCCATGGATCAATGTTGTCGTTAAGATAGAGGAGAATATGATTTGTTGGATTACTATGTCGGTGATATAATGTGACCATTGGATTACCTAACTACAAATGCATACTAATAAAATACATCAAAAAATGACATCGTCTCACTGTTCTACGAAATGGTTTTTTTTGCCAGAATCCGACAACATAAATCTGCACAAAAACACTATTTTTTGTTGTTTAAAATCCATTTCTGAATGTAGAAATGGATTCATCATGCTAAAAAAACCCTGGGGCACTCGGATTATACAGAAATAATCACTCAAATCTACGGATCTAACAATTTCTTACTGGATTTCGAGCAAATGTTCCCGGAAAAATCGTCGGAGAAGAATCATTTCGTAAAATGTAAAACACGTGTTTACCTAACATCACATTAAACTAAATTGATCTTAACTAACTCCTAAGTGTCTAAATATCCTAACATTTAAAATATTAAAATATACACTTGATTTATGAGACTTTTTTTCTTTTTTTCTAATTTTATATTGAAACTCTAAATTAAAACAATATTAATATAGTTGTATTGATTTGAAATATAATTATAATTTAGATAAATATAATATGTTTATAGAGAAAATAAATTAAATTGAAAAAATATTAACAATAAATAAAAACAAACATAATAAAAGAAAATTCTTTATAATTTTTAAGGATGAACCTAGAAATATATATATCATGTATTATATGATATTAATAGGCATACTATCATTTAATAAAATTTTAAAAATACTTTACTTGTAATTAAATTATAAATTTTTAAAAACACTTTCCTTGTAATATATGAACGAAGGAGAAAATGAAATGAGGAACTATTTGTTATAATTTGTTATTAAATGAAACAATAAACATTGTTTCAGTGTTTAACTTCATATCATAGGCATACTCGTTTCTTTTAGTATTTAAGGACATCATCTAAAAAGTCTTGAACCATATTGTATTTTTGTATTGGTACTAAAGAGTTATACAATGTTTCTTATAAGAACAGACATAGATATATCGAATTTTATATTTTTTAAATTATATATTGGTAAAAATATTTTTAAAAGTGATTTAAGAAAAATATTTAAAAATAATAAATTTATTATTTTCTTATTTAAAAATAATAAATTTATTATTTAGAAAAAAAAAACTAGAAATCATAAACAAAATATATAATTTTTTCCATAATATATTTTGTCTTAAAATTAAATTCAATTTTCTTTTATTGTAAAAGTACACACTATATATATACATTAAAATATACACATCAATGAAAGCACTATACACATTGTATACATTAAAATATACACATCAATGAAAGCACTACACACATTAAGTGATTGTTATCTTTTTGTTTTTGAATCTAGAAGATTCGATACCTATTTTTTAACTGAAGCACCGCATACGAGATTTAGTGTACATACATCCTCTTGAATATGGACAAGTGAATGGAGTTAATATTTTTCTGTCTGCAGTTTTATTTTTACTTTCTTTACACATTTACTGACTTAGCTTTGTATTATTTTTATTAGGGGAATATTAAAATAATTATTTTTTTAATAAAAACATTTTTAATATATATATAATTAATGTTATTTTCTTTACATAGGTTATATATATAGTAAATATTGAATTAAAATCAATGTAGATTATTTTAACTAAAGATTTATCAAGTTTTTAGAAGAATCAAATTTTTAGAAATGTAAACTTTTTTTAGAGCATAAAATTTAAAGAAAGCTTAAAAATCTGTACCTTAAGAGATTTGATCCTTGTTAGTGTTTAATAGATCTATAGTTAAAATAGATCTAAGCTAGTTTATTATTATTTATTAATATTAATATTATTATTTATTGTATTATTATTATATATAATATTTATTATTTATTATTATTATATATAGTAATGTTTTATTAATATTTTAATGGTTTAGGTTATATGAACATTTCTCTCACACTCCATTATAAAGTGTATGTTGGTGCAACAATGAATTAATTAACCAAGAATTAAAACAATAAATATCCACACTTTTTCTATTAATGTTAGATTATAGTTATAGGTTGATAAAATTACATCTTCCATAGGTTGAAATTGCAATTTTAGGTTTCATATAAATTGTAGAGGTAGTTTAAACAATTTATGTATTGATTTTTTTTAGTATTTTACTAATCAATTTTGTTTGAAATTAGGTTATGAATTGTTTAAATTATAAATTTGAGTTGTTGAGTCTCTAAAATATATTTTAGAGTTTTTCAGTACTAAATTCATTTATACATTTAAAAATGCAATTTATATAACAGAAAATTGTGGTTATATTAACAATTATATAATCAGATTTTAATGGTGATTATTGAAAAAATACAAAATATAAAGAGTTTAAACTATCCTTAAAATATTTGACTTTGTCAAAACATTGTATGTTTTGTCATTTTTTACAGGAATTTAGTGATATAAAATTGATTGAAATCACAATTTTTTATTTGTTTAAATTGTATTTCTAAATGTATTCTGAAAAATCTCTAATACACTTGGATTATACAGATTTAACTACTCAAATCTACATATTCAACAATTTCTAACTAAATTTTAAGCAAAATCAAATAAATAACATCCCAAAAATTAACCAAAACATAAAAAGTTTAAACTACAATTAAATTACCAAAACACCTAAAAAAAATAGAATAAAACGCGGAAATGTGGAGCGTTTTAGTTTAACGTTAGGCACGCCGATGTCCGTGAAAGCCGAAACAAGCCATATGGAATAAGGAGTAGTGTAAACGAGATAATCAGCACGTGCGTAACGCAGCCACCTCACGTGCCACGAGAGATTAGAAACGGTAATCCTGATTTCAGCCAGCTGACACCGCGTCTGCTACTGCCAGCAGTCTACCATCCCCCTTGCCCGTGACATGTGCGAGGTTGTCATGGAATTAATATATCACACGTGTAAGAGCATATGGACAAATAAAGCACCCACCGCCTGTAGAGCAGAAAGTTTCAAATTCCAACAATTCACAGATCACCATCTCCTTGCACATTTGATGCTGCCAGGCCATCTCTTCCCCTTCCTTAGGGTTTAGGGTGTTCACACAAGGATGGAATTTGACCCACAAATTAATTGTTTCAAATACAGTTAAAATTTCTTAACACTACTGATATAGTTAAAATGAATACGGACTCTTAGTTAAAATAGGTAAAACATAAAATAGGTGGTTAAAATAGGTAAAACATAAAATAGATAAAACAGAAATTATAATAGAAGTAATTTTAACATTTTTTAGGTTAATTTTTCTGTTCAACATTAAATAAATTATTTTAAAAACTAATTGTCAAGATATTTATATAGTTGTCTTGATGACTTTGAAAGCTTCACACTCTAAAATGAATACTTTTCTATTTGAAATACAATGATCTAAAATGAAATACTTTAAAATGAATACTTTTCTATTTGAAATACAATGATCTAAAATGAAATACTTTCCTATTTGAAATACAATGATAAAAGGTTTTGGATTTTGAAAATCCAACTCTGATTCACACCATCATTCTTATTTAAACTATATCCCAATAACCAGTGACACCATTTTTCACCTCGTCCTCTCTATCCATTTATCTACATTAATGTGTCACGAAAACAAATAATTCATCCATTAAACACCGCACCGGAACCAGAATTCAACTCTATGGTAAACACACAATTCGAACACAGGTAWGAAAATGTGTATAACACCAACATATGCGTKAATTACGCATGAAGCAGATTTCATGATAAGTGAAAAAAGAGAAGAAGATATATGACAGAGAAGATCGCCTTGTGCAACAAAAACAAGGAAGAACAAAAGTATCATCCCTTCATACCTGCAATTCAAAATTTCCCCWACATTTTTACACGCACAAATTTATGCATACTAAATACCTATGGTCTCTCCCGTTACAGAGCAATATTGTTTAGTGAGTTAGCAGTATGAGAATTGTTTTCACGGTCATGGTTCAAATCCGTGCGGCGCCTTGACAATGGAGGAGCCAAGCGTCAATTCAAGGTCATCCCGAACTAAATCGTGTATCTTTTCGCCTTTCCAAGCGCTTAGACCGCTCATCATCGTCATCTTCTGTCCAGGATTATTCTCAGGGCCGATGCAGGAATATGAATCTGTTCCGGAACCCTCGGCCTTGGTATCGATGCGATCATGATATGCACTAGTCCCACGGACCTGCTCTGTGAAAAACCCCGCGAGAGGCGGAGGATCGATCTGACAATTGAAAGCAAAAAACGCAGATTGATGTGGCTGCATTGACCACGCAGCAGAATTCAAGAACCCACCTTGCAAGCCATCAGAGGTATCCTTATCCCATTCACGTTTTATATTGTATGAAGTCGAGCACCTACTGATTGTTGTTGGAGAGCTTAGGGGAGGCGTTACAGGCGCACTGTGGCATATGTTCTGGAGGCCATTATTGGCAGGTCCTCCCGATCCGAGGTCTTTGAGCCAGGGAATCAGAGATCCATTCTCTCCCCCTGGAGTATTGGATAATCCACATGGAGTATTCCCTTCCACGGGCGACGAAACGCCGTTCTGGCACTCTGAAGGCCTCATTCCCTGATCCAAAAAGAAAAAAACGTAAAAATCCACATTTTTATCATATCCTATAGATCATTTCAGAAAAAGAACGATACGGGCATGTAATGTAGGTATGTACCTTTCTGTAGGCGCTGCCGTCTTCTTCGACAACCCAACCAGCCTCGGCACAGAGGGCCTTGAGCACTTCATTGTTATCGCAGTGCTTGGGAAGCTTGTAATTCCCATACAGTCTCAGACCTGTGAAGATTTTGGCCGCAATCGCTCTTCTCCTCCTCTCTCGCTTCTTGTTATTTTCGCGCTCTTTCCAGTTCGGAAGACGGTTCGATGGACTCATATCTGCTGGGCGCAGGAAGGTATTGTTGCTTTGCACAAAAAGTTGGATCCGAGAGCCGAATACGGTGGAGGATTTTTAATCCGCAGAGAGGTGCGATGAGAATGAACGAGGGCGCTACAAGTGTGTGTGATGCTATCTTGAATTCTTGAATAATCCATTCAAGTGGGACAAAATGTGAGTGTGACAGATGAAGAATAAGTGGGCGTTAAGTCCAGTCAAGTCCGTGTCATCGAACGCAGCGTCCGCACGTGTGTAGAAAGTAGGAGTAGGACCACCCGTGTACGCATTATGCACGCCACAGCAGGAGGCAGACGGGAAGGGAAGCATCGTCATAATTTGATAGGCTACTTTGGTCATGGACTCAGGGCAATGGCCACTACCTCCATCTTATTCTGGTTGTACGGAAAGCCATTTTTCGTCGTCGGGCAGCAAATTGATTTGAGGGACTGTGACGTGACGCACGCAACGCATGTGCAGGTTATATGGTCGTATCACTTATGTGGGCGGTGGGAGCCCACCACAGCCCACCGACGAGGTAGGTTACAGGCGGCGGCGCCCCACTGACCCGCCAAAAGTAGTTGTACCGTGCTGTTGGCGTGTGTGGCTCAGGGATAGCAATCATACCACACATAACAACCTACTTCACGTGTAGAGCTGGTACCCCGCGGGCCCCAGTGCGCAATGGCCATGCATGTGATATCCCGCGGCCCGCCGAGCTTCACGTGGTTCTCTTATTTGTCAATTGTGGCCACGAAAATACAATGAATGTTATGGGTCCTGGGTCCCCCTCCGCCATGGTCAAGTTACAGTTGGGGGAACAAGAAGTTGAACAATATTATTCCCAGGACGGTCCCGGTTCCGATCTTGCTCCGACTCCCACCTAACCTATTGCTTCTTCAATTCAATACCGACAATGTGTTGCTAAAAGGGGTGCAGATACATGCATTCCGTTTCGTCAGACTACCTATCTCCAGGTCTCCAACCTTTACTTCAACAATAACTTTGTATCCAATTTTGCATACATCATACGTATGCTTAACCATCCAATTTCTATGTAGGGTAGGGATTTCAAAATGAAACAGCCCATCAAATTTTACTTTAGACTTTGAAGGAAGAATGTTGATATTTTTAACTGTATTTGTATTTGACGGGAAAATCATTTTGTGATAGACAATTCCATCCTTATTCTCCAAACTCCAAGATGATATCTGAAAGATCGAGATCAATTTTAATACTTCAAATGCACACCATAGCCTTTCATGGTGAGAGAGGGAAAGGTGTACATTTCTCTTTATTTCAGAGGTGGGACATGGTAGAGATAAATGTGTGTATTTATGTGTATATATTTTTACTCTTGAAACACATTGTGTTGGGTAGTGAAACAATAAATGGATATATTTGTATATATGTTGGAAAGATAAATGTTTATATTTATAATAATAAATAATAATCTAATTTTAAGGTTATATTGAATAATTTTAAGGTTATATTGAAGCTACACCAAATTGGTAAATAAGAGACCTCTTCTCTACAAAGATTTCACTACTAAATTTTATATAGGAATCTTAATCTCTAATAACCTTAATGTGACTAGTCTGTAGATTTGATCAAATTGATCACTCAATAAATAATTACAAAACTTTCCTTGATAAATATGGCATTTATTACAAAAATCTAGGTGTGTTCCCTCCTTAGTACATTGGGCTTGATTAGTCAAAATTCTATACTTTGGAATTCATTGAGGTGTGTTCCCTCCTTAGTACATTGGGCTTCATTAGTCAAAATTCTATACTTTGGAGTTCATTGGGCTTAGTCAATAACGTTGATATCTATGCCCTTTTACTTGGTTGTCGATATTTCTTAGAGGCTACCTTCTTTGATGTGCTTCTAGATCATAACAACATTTGACTTTTGATTCTTTATTTTAGAAAGTTGGGAAA